>JAQGAF010001725.1:0-28129 GCA_034687865.1 Kryphioiulus occultus
TAAACATGACAAGAATTAGTGAATGGTGGTCATTAATCTATCTAATCGCTTATTAAATGTCGCAGCTATATTTAATATAACTTATCAGAGCTCAAATGGCGCACCCAAGTTAACTTTCGAGCGTTGTATCATCGAGTGTTGACAAACATCTCAAACTAATAAGAAGGAAAAAAAAAAAGAAACAAAATTTAAATTGATATTTTGCGTTGCTACAAATTACATTGTTCACAAAATGAACATGATTCTACTAACCAGATGCACCCTTTTTTTACAACTCCTTGAGAATTGCAAATTGCGTTAGATTGCTTTTACCCAAAGGCCATGCACAAGCCTGAAAAAAAAAAAAATTCCGAAGTTACTTTAATTGGTTTCAATATTTCACAAGTCAAATAATGTTAGCAATTATGTTTACTCGTAAAACGTATATTCCCAATTCCGGATTTTCGTCTCTGAGATAGACACCGAGTCTATTATACAAAGCTGAGCTGACATTCATGTCGGTAAACATCCGATGCAATTTATTGGGAAATTCATATCTAAAAGCTTGCTGTAATTAAAATAGATTCAAATCGAGATGCATTTCAACGACACTGGTAACAAGACAGAATTTCACCAATATTTTACCTTCAGCCTCGTTCCCTCTTCTGAATACATTAATTGACAATAACTGACCGTATATTAATCGCTTGACCAACTTTCCTGCCTAAAACTGAAAACGCAGCAGAGTTGTTGGCAGAATGGACATAAACATTTTAAAATATATTTTCAAAATTGTTATGGAATTAAAAGCCATGTAAAATAATTCCATCGCAAATCTCAATGCATGACCATCACTTATACAAATTTATTGCCTCACGTAAAACGCTAATGTTTGGGACTGTGTGGGATACAGTAGTGTCGACAATATTCATTTTAGTGATGGTATCAGAAATGCCAGAACATGTATGAATGTGTCGGACCATGAAATAAAAACCAGTGCCACGAAATTAGGGCTGGAGGAGACATTGAACGTCTCTTCCATTGCAGGTTTGCCATACTGTTCAAATACTTTTTTTGCAATGAAAATATCAATTTTTTTTTAAGTCGATCTAATGTTTACAAATTTTGTGTTTTGTTGTTACGTAAACCATCATGTAATGTAACCGTTATAATAAATATGCTTTGAAATATGTACTCCTTTTCATTTAATAGTGAACAACAATTCTTATACTGTTCAAATACTTTTTTTGATCGCTGTACATGTAAACATAAAAACTAGAAATCTTGACCATTCGTAATTAAAATTTTCGGATAATTTAAAAACTGAATTTCTTAACAGGATAACTATTAAAAAGATGTCAGGGAATTCGAGAAAAGTAGTGATAATGTTAAGTAATTGAGATAGTTGCCATTAGCCAATTAGTCATCTTTTACAAAAATGTGGGATAAAATCCATCATTTTTATTATATTTTTAGACAAATATCATATAAAATGTCAGAAAAATTACTAAAAAGGTTGTCAGGGAATTCGTAAAAATTAGTGACAATGTCAGGGAAATTGAGATATTTTGGCATAGGCCAATTGATTAGCCATCATCTTGTTTAAAAATTTGGGATGAAATCCTTAATTTTTCTTATTTAAAAAAAATCTCATGTAAAATACCTGGGAAATGCCCAAAACGTTGTCAGCGAAATTGATTTGAGAATTTGAGTTGGAACCCTGAATGAAAATTGACGGTTAAACCAAAATCACTTTGGTACTAATGGATGGATACCATCTTTGGCGAAAGCACGTGACATTCCACAAACAGCTTTCCATTTTTGTTGATTCCAACCTGGATGGCACCATCGATGACAAATGCACACTTTCCACAGTAATAAATTGCTCCCTGAATGGACCAACGACATTTCTCGTACCTTATCGCTTCCAAATTATTCGGAAAACACTCCCAGTTTGGGAAATTTTGGACGTATCCTCGACAGTGGAAATTTTTTTGTAAGTTTCACAAAAATCCTCTCCAGCAGTTGTCCACTCGCGATTCCCACTCGAAATAATGTTAGTTGTTTTACACCTTCACAGGCACGGTCACTGTTGCCCCAATTTTGCGACCTATCCGCACAATAGATATCCGAAAACGAAACAAAAATCCCGTGAAATTTTCGTGGCTCAGCTGAACCTGGTGAAAGCGTGACACTGAATGCCAGTGTAGACCAGAGATGTAACCTCATCGGACATCCCGTGCGATGCGTTAAACTGGGTCCCGTTAACGAGCCGTTAAGTGCCACTTTTCTCAGTCTCAGCCACCCAATTGGCCGAAGGGTGCCACGCCCCTCAACTCGCATCATCTTAACCCACACGCCACCTCTTCAACCTGTTGCACCTGTTTCAGGAAACGCACTTTCTTGAGTTGAGTCAGTCAGATAAGCTTATTGCTAAACAGTCGATAGTCGTCAAGGGCATTGCGTGAACGACGATTTTCTAATTAGGCACGCATTCTAATCGCGTTAATTGTGCGAAGAATCGAAAGCTTGACGGCAAAAAGTCGACTTTCGTGACACCCTACCCACTCTCTAATCCAAAAGGAGTTGCACGAAATAGTGACAGCTAATGTCAGGGAATTCGTGATGTCAACGAAATTGAGATAGGTTTAATTAGTCAATTGATTAGTCTGCATCTTTTATAAACGAAATTGGGATGGAATCCATCGTTTGCTTTATACAGAGTGATGCATGTCTGTGCCTCTTGAATATCTTCTAATTGACAACAACTAGGTAAAACAAAAATTTGTTTCACGTGCTAGAAACGTGGAAACATTTTGAGGAAACATGTTCCACAATCCATGTTTCCAGGAAATGTTTGCCCGGTGTGGACAAAACTTTAAAGATAGGGCAAAAAGTCTAACTAGAACGTTGAAGTGCATTGTAAAATTAGTGTAATGTGTGTATTTGAGACAATTATTTATCAATGGCAAAGTTGCAGTTGTCAGGTTAATGTTACGCTTTTATGCAACCCTGCATTGCACGGATGCGCGACGAGAAAGCTCGATGTTCATTCATGAATACCATCATAGTTCTCAGTTTACCTTGGACGGCATAACTCATGCAAAAAAACAAAACGTCCATTTTATTAATTTGTGCTTAACTTCACTATTAATAGTGTATGACGTGAAATAAATTGCATCTACAAGTACCAAATAAGATTTACCGAGCTTTCTTGCCACGCATCCGTTGCGAACTCTAACTTTCCGATTGATAAATAAATGTCGCAAATGCACAATTTCATGTAAAATACGTGAGCCCCTTAGTCTGTTTTCTGAACGGACATCTATTTAAAATCTCAATGCTATTCTATCCTCTCAAAGTTTTACGAAAGAAAGCGCACTAATCTGATAGTGGAAGAATTATGATGTAAATTTGAATCTTGATAAGGATCACAATTCTCCCTTTTATTGCTTTGATTCACTCCAGGAAGTATTGGCGATTTGCCGCAAATATTTGCTAGACATCAGCTAGATGACACACCCAACAATTCCGTTACGTATTTATGAAATTTAAAGTGAGTCATTTGTTAGGTGATTTAAAGATTTGTAAGGGAAAAAAATAGGGGCTTATATTTGCTTGTTCTCAAGAAAGCAAGGATTCATCTGATATAGGTGAGCCATGCAAATTCCAATTGCTCTTCTGCGATGGGTCATCTTGTCCAAACTGGATACTGAAGAAGGGAGTTCATGCACTGGCTATGATTTATTAGCAAAATCAACTTTTCGTCTATGAAAACAATACCTTTTCATCGTTATATTCTCACTTCTTGTGAGTATTTTTGAGCTGAAGAAAGCGTTTTCTTTTCGCTCTGTGGTTTGAATTTTAATTTGCATTTCCCTGTTTTGTTTTACCGTTAACAATACATTTGACATTTTTGTCATTGTGTCAACATTCTGTTCAATCTGATAGAAGACGTCTATTGTTTAGGAAATTTCCGTTCACGCGAATGGGGAACATTTGTGTTAGACTGTTCTCGCAGCATACTACTGTTATACATGTACATGTATACGACCAAGCCGTCGTTAACAGATTGGTGTTTTTCAATTCTGGTTTACAGAACATGCTGAACATCACAATATTTTTCCGTGCTACTCAGTCCTCGGCAAATTGAATGACCATTGTTATTTAATTGCAATCAATTCTTGGCAGTGGCGATGAAATTAACGAAGGCATAGTTATACTGTACATCTAGGTTTTGGTACAGGGTGATCGTAAAGTGTTGTTATTACAAGGATGTTAGGGAAAAGGTATAAAAATTTTATTTTATGTATTTTCTTTATGATGTTCTGATTTGTAATTCATGGTGTCTTCCGGTCATGGAAGTCATGGAAAAGTCATGACATTTACAATACAGAGTCATGAAATTGTTGTGTTGGATTGATTCACAAAATAATAGTTTAAGTACAAATTCATCATTTGTCATCAGTTCGCACTGGCGTTTTTTTGTGTGTGATTAGTAAACATGTCATTAGCGCCGTTGAGGGTGTTTCTCAGAATCATTATTTAGTGATAACATAATACTTGAACGGTCGCATATGCAAATTGGCATTTAAAATTTTTTAAACACATGAAAAAGTCCATGAAAATTCATGACATTTGCAATACCAAATCCAGTAGACGCCCTGTAATACTGTTATTGGGTTAAGATAGTACATTATTTGTTGACAACTGTATATAATACTGTAGTCAGCACAGACTTTAAGCCCATAATTAATAATTGATATGTGGAATAAATGAATTCAAATCATAGCTTCATTTTCAACAGTCTTTTTGTTAGTACACTACCAAATGGGTGTTCAGTTATCTTAGGATTCTACATATCTATGTTGTTGATATCTGAAATTTCACAGAATGGTTCCAGTCGTTAGTGTTACATCATCAAACACTTGTCTTGGCACGTTTCTTTGTTTGTTCGATTTGAGTTTTCCGGGGTGAAGCATGACATTTTACCTTTATCATTGAGCACTAACTAATTTGAAACTCGTACACTGCATGAGGATGAAAGCAGGGTGTCTTACAAAGTTCAATGACACTTTCTGCAGGTGACATCGAGTCAGTGTGGGGTTGATGAGTTCGACCAACTGGAGAATAATGTCTGCCTTTAACGACCCATGAATTGTTTTCACCCCATTCATTTCACTTGTTTCTTGCTCGAAAACCAGAGGTTTGCAAGTTCATTTCAAGCCGAGTGTGACTGTGTCGAGGAGTTTGTGGCCGCCATATTGGATTCTCTTCTGGTTTTCTCTGGGTTAAGTTCGTGTGCCCTTGTGACTCAAAATGCAACTTCCACGCAAAATGTGCTTTGTCAGGGCGAGAAACTAGACGAAAACAATGCGTTACCCATAAAACTTGATAAAAGAGCACCCACGGTGCCTTTTGAAACTAACATCTGCCCACGTGTTGCATATTGAGAGGGTGATACCTGTGTGGTGTGACCGTGAACTGGAGAGTTCACTGGCTTTCCAATAGGGCGCCGGAAAAAAGCAACAAAACGAGGCCTACTTTCGGAGATTTGCTTTCATTTAATTCTGCACATGATTGACTTCACTTATGCCGTTTGCAAACTTTGCACTTCATAGGCATTTCGGTCAATTCGAGTTCAAAATGCATCAGTGCTATATGGCATTCCAAGGATCCCGTAGTTCCTGTATGTCTTATTCATCAAATGTATTTGAGAAAATACTGTACATGGAACTCCTATAGAAACTATAGTAGGATTATGCTGTTCAAGTTTTTCCACAAATTGAAAGAAAAAAACAAATACGAAGTAAATTAAATACAATTTCTAGGAGAGCACACAAGTTGCATTCCAAAGAATTTATAGATGTGGTAAAAATGTAGAAATACATTGTTGTTAATTTATTTCAATATTTATGTACTTTTTCCACCATTTTTAATTGCTTTGAAGATAAATATCATTGTAATAGATAATAAATATCGAAATACATGTAAATCAAATCCTAACGTCGTTGATGAGTTCAGTATCTATTATTTGTTCACATTTTTAAATTCTTTGAACAAATATCCAAATGCTGTTAAATTGTCCTTCAACGAATTTTAAAATGTGGAAAAATCATACTAAATATTGAAATAAAGCTGTGATCGTAAAATGTTTATTCAAATTGTTTCCCCCATTGTCCTTGCTGATTTATTTGAATAGTTATTATGTTTTCCACATTTAAATTCTGAAGATTTCATCGTATGTACATAGCAATCTCATCGAAAAAAATAATAAATGTCGAAATAAATTAAGTCCTGTCGCCGTTGTGAATTTACGTCAATATTTATTATTTTTTTCTTCATATTTTTAAATGCTTAATTTGACCAAAAATGTCATAGTACATGCATTTTCTTATCATTTACATAGTAAAAGTAATAAATGTCGAAATAAATGAAATCTTATCGCCGTTGTTGATTTATTCCCATATTTATTATTTTGGTCATATTTTTATATGGATTGACAAAAACTTTCATATAATTTCATAATAAAAATAATAAATATCGAAGTAAATCAAAGAAATCACGTTGTCGGTTTATTTTTCAATATTGATAATTTTTTCGCATTTTTAAATTCTTCGAGGAAAAATTTCATAGCATTTACTGCTTCTTTGAAGTCTTACTTCAAAGTCTTTCAGTGCTCTACTTTTGAAATCTTATTTAATTTACCTCGTATTCAACGTAAACTCCGGTATATATTGACATACAACTGCGCTATTTTGCCTATGGTTAAAAGAAATTCAATAGATGTATTTGTTACCGAGTTACTTCTTTTCATTTTCTTTTTGCTGATTATCCGTAAATCTTCTGTTCCTAATGGCACATTTCACGAACGGAGATAGTTTTAATTTCGGTCAAAACTCCTTGTTGTTAAATGCGTGCCCTTTCGTCGCATTTCAAAATTGTTTTTTTTGAAAACTGTTTCCTGTATTACAGGCAGTAGAGTCCGTTATTGGCTCTTGACTGGATAAATGTGTCCGATTGGGTGCAAGTAGTGCCAAGTACTCTGGCACTGGTGTTTGTGACGGAAACGTTAGGACAAAGTTCACGTCTGATGCTTATCGGGTCCATGGACGTCCTTCCGATGCCTGTCTATCTAAGGGATTTCCGCCTCAACTGGCCAGTACATGTAGCGTTTTTAGTTTTTACTACTAGGGTCGTTCGGTAATAATACACAACCACAATACAGGAAAATAATGAAACTGGGGGACGCTCTTAATTACGGTTTCATTAACAGGTTATGCACCTGAAATTCGGATATAGGTCAAATTCGTGGAATCTGCAATCGGTGCAATATTCTTTAAGTGGGATAAGGGGATCCTGTTTGGATGAAACTACCCGCTGTCTTGAGTGTCTCCACATTTCACAATTGCTTGGGAAAATTTTTTTGCATGATCTAGCGTGGTTGACCGAACACAAAAATTTCTCAAAAGACGAGAAATAATCGGAGTGTAACGCCCTTTCCATGCCAATAAAAAGGAAGAAAAGGTGCAGGGAGTAAGAGTTTTGGTAAAATACGAATAAGTTAATTTTTTACTACTATTTTTTATTTCTACGCCAGTTTTTTCTAAGAAATTTGTTCTGTTCGAACAATTCGTTCCATTCGAATAGTTTTCTTTATTCGAACAATTTGTTCTTAACAAACCCACTCTTATTTATTGGGAATTTGGGTTTTTTTTTCGAGGTGATGGGTAGTCCTGGTGTGAGCAGTTAATGAAGTACTGTAAATTTTAACTTACCAACTTCGTTTTAAACACATTGATTTAATCCCCTGCTGATTTTCGACAGTTTGCAGAGAACTTTCGATTTGAGCAGTTTCCTTCTTCTTGTTATCAAATGTTCTGAGCCTGCGCGCGCCTTTTTGGACGCAACGTTCTGTCAGTGACGCAACTGGTGACGTCACACCGCTCGTGCTGTGGCTCCTCCCACAAAGGCGTGGCCTGGAAACGATTTTCTGAACAATCCCTCGGAATTGGAAAAGTCATGGAAATTCCTGTTATGTATGAAAATTTGTTGTTTCACAACGATTTTGATTGGCATAAATGTATGTCTCTCTGAAAAGCAGTAGAAAACTGTATTTGTAGGCTTCCATTCTAACAATTGGCCTACGACGTTTTAATTAGCATTATCAATTCCTAAAATTTATTTTGAAAAATCCACTAAAATACACATAAAATCCATTATTTATCATGCTATTTTTTTTAATTTTCGCCTGCAGCGTTTCGGTCATTGTGAATAGGTTTAACATGTTATAAGAAGAAGTACACAAAAACGCAGTGTGTGAGATCTACTGGTTTCAACCACTAGCGTTCGGATCGCATTATTAATCCGATAGAAATCCATTAATTATTAATATTACAACTTTTTTTTACACAATTGCTTGCTAAAATCCGTCATTTCGTGTTCTAGACTTTATAAAATTTCCGCCATATGACGGTTGAAATGGCACATTCATTTTCCATCGGATCTGGATCTATGACCAGCCCCTCCCTGCCCTGATCATGATTTCAACACTACTTAAATTGCTTTCGATACGTTAAAACCTTGAAGGGAATATAAATGCAGTGTGCGAACGATTTGATGACTCCCATGGTTTAAAAAATGACTGGATAAACACATGACTTGACCCTTTCTGAGGTAAAAATGTGTCAAATCCGTGAAAAATGTATCTATACATTTTCTGGATATTTTCCAAAAAGACTGAAAAACCTGGAAAAGTCAGGGACGTTAATTTAATGGAAGATTAGGCCTGTCACCATGTATACAGGCCGCCAGTAAGGCGTTTGATTAGCTCGCTAATTGCTGCTCCTCAAATTTAGTTTGAATTGTTCCTCGAAGGAATGTCACTTCCTTCGAGCACGTAAAGCTGTCGACGACGATATATATAGGCTACTTTTGTTGAAACTACATTTGATTTGCACAATGAGGCGTATGTAGCTTGCTTATATTGGCATTGTGTGTTTATCTTATGTGAGCATAACCTACCTTGTTTTGCATTCTTACTTATAGAAATAAGTGATTAGGTTACCGCCATATCGCGTAGCATTTTTCATATCACTGCGACTGAAAATTGCTTGTTATAATTCTGGGAAGTCAGCATAAATATGATTGGCCTGAGAATTAATTCCACCAGTCCCCTAAAATTCAGCATTTATGGTTGTTTTCCTAAAATGTTGCCTGCAGCGCTCCTAAATTGGTGACTTAGTTTAAAAAAATTAAAGTTATCGTCAGTGTTGCCTTTGTGAATGTTATTTATGAAAAGCGTTTTCAAGAGATTACACCTATAATCCGTTATTTCTGGTACTTTTTATTCAGGTTTCGTCTATGTCGTTAATTTCTGTCAATATTATTATTTCTGAAATTTTCAAAATGTATTAGAACTGTTTTATTGGTGATTTAGTCTTTGTTAAAGAAATCTCTGAAATTTCGTTCATTATATTATTAATTAAAAACATTTCAAGGAAAATATACCTAAAATTCATCATTGCAATAGGTTTGTTTGGCAATATTGTTTGAAACCTACTATTTGAGATCTAGTTTTTCGAAAGATTTCACCTATGGCGCTTCCTTATTATTATTACGAAATATTGTTTTCAATGGAATTGTGGCGAACATTTAATCAAAAAAAAATTTTGAACTTGGAAAAATGAGAATGTAAACCTGGAAAACTCAGGGAATTTCGATTTTAGGAATTCGTAGTCACAATGATAAAGCAAATGCAGATAATTTTAATTTGCCGCTCAAATCAAATACTAGACCGTTGATTGGTCGAATGGAGTCACGTGCCGAGGTGGTGCACGTGGCAGTAGCCATGGTAACCGTGGAACGCGAGATTCCAAATAGACGTTCTTTATTGCAAAAGAACTCTATTTTCAAGATGGCGTAAAATGCCAATTACATGTCAACTTTACAGTTGTATCTGAAGTAAGACAACAATTAGCGGATAATTATCATATTGGTAGTTCAAAAACGAAGAGTTTGCATTTTTGACGTTGTCCAAATCCAATTTAGCGACGTGATGTCCTGCTAAAATGGGTACGATGGCTTGACTTCGTGAATAATTGTGAAATTCGGGAGTTTCATGACCTTTATTTTATGTGCAAAATATTGGATGAGCGACAGAATTGTCGTACGTTGAATTGTGAAAAAGAAAATACACGTACTGTCCTTCTAAACTAGGAAATTCCAGTGTCAGTGCCATTGCATTTCATTGCGGGGCGTATGGACATGGGTGCATGGACAGGTCCAGATTTCCTGCAAACGATTTGTAACAATGAATGCAAATGAAGGTTTTCACCGGAAAATGAGTGTCGATGTGGTCCATCAAAATCAGCATGTTGTGCGTGATGTAGGGACACAGCACGCATTTGAGAACGGATTTGGTGGTCGACGGATATTGGCTGGAAGTGGACGGAAAATGCTCGTCGTGCTTGAGATTGAGGTCAGGGCCGAACCCCAAGTGCTTGGGGCTGGGGTCACTGGGGTCACGGGTTTGCAATGCGTAATGTCTGTGCAGCTCTGCCGAGTGCTGGTGGTGGTAGAACTGGTCGAAATGCGCTGGCCATGGCACTGAAGACGACGATATCATAGCCCAAGGTACGCCAGAAAGGTTGCAAAGTTGCCATTGATTTGCTGCGAAATAAAAAACATGAAATTTTAATAAAGCAGCTAAAAGGTTATCAAACCGCGGATATTTATAATTATGTATCAATTGAAACCACCTTGCTTTATTTTTTCTATTGAAAATGGTAATGTATATCCATCTCTCCTCGATAGTATTGTGGTAAGTATCCCCGCCTGTCACGCGGGAGACCGGGGTTCGATTCCCCGTCGGGGAGATTTTTTTTCATTTTTTGGTCCAAAAATATTGTTAATCAAACGACTCGTATAACAAAACGCCTACAATTGTACTTAAAATGTTTGAAATAATGGGAAAATAAGAATTCCCAACCCATTTCTTAACGAGTTATTTTATTAATAATGATTTGTTAACGAAAAAAAATCCTCCCCGACGGGGAATCGAACCCCGGTCTCCCGCGTGACAGGCGGGGATACTTACCACTATACTATCGAGGAGAGATAGTTTAATACCACTACTTTCAATAGAAAAAAAAAGAATTGATCATTTGCAATTTTAGGCTGTATAACTAATTGTGAAACAAATGTACTTTTACATCGAAACAAATTGCTCAGTTGCACTTAAATTTTGGGCAGTAATGCTAATTGAGAGATTAATTTATGCACGAATTTAGCAATTACTTTTGCTGCCCAAAAACTGCAAATAACGTATTTGTTTTTCAGTTTGAACTTTTGGTGTACTACTATATCTGCTCAATAGTATAGTGGTAAGTATCCCCACCTGTTATGCTGGAGACTGGGGTTCGATTCCCTGTCGGGGAGGGTTTTTTAAATTTCTGATTATTTAGGAATGATCCAATCCAAAACTACCCCTGGACAGGCGAAGATATCTACCAAAACAATATTAGGAGGTCGGGGCTCTCAACAGAAAATGGCCTCATTTGCATACAAAACTACACCACGCCCTATAAAAACTTTTCAATGTTATTTATTTCCAAAAATAGTTTTATATTCTTTTCTGACTCCTTTCCTTGTTGTTAATTAAGCCAAAGCAGGAACAATATCAATAATGGCCAGTCATGGTAATTAAATTTTGTAATATTCCAGTGAATTTCACTTCCTTGTTTAGCCATTTTAGCGCCAATCAGAATTTAGAACAAATTTTTATTTTGCCACCATCTTCAGGTGATTTTACAAATTCCTGACTGTGGCGCCATCCAGCGACGAAATAAGATGACGTAATAATTGAATGTCATTTCGAATTCATGCACGCGCGATATTGGAACGAGGTGTGTTTTCTTCTATTTGAAATAACTTACCTTGCTTTTCCAGACATCTTAATTGGTTTATCGTTTTTCTGATAAAAGGATTCAATATCGGATCGAAACTGTGCTGACTGTCAACAAGAGGCGTATTGCGAATTCCCACGGAATTAATCGAATCATTATTGGGATTGATCACTGAATTGGATCCAGTATCATCTCCATTAGAGGTAGAGCTCATTGTTGATTTCAAATTGAATTTACGTGGCAAAGTACTGCCCTCGTCAAATTGAACCAACTCTAAAGGCGCACAAATCCATTATAGGAAGGTTTTATTGTCCGATTTTTGTTTCAATACCTGTTGCCATAGAAGCAGCCAGTTATTTCGCTCATTGCGAAGTGTTGCTTGTGATATGCCCATTGATTTTTCCAGTTTGACATCGATTATTTTACATTAAAAAAACTGTTTCCTTTCGTAATATGTGTTGATACTTGATGGCCTCAATCTATGATATTTTTGTGGAAAAAAACTGCTCACAGACTTTTGAATTTAAGGTAGGTTTTATTTCCAGAAATGTGATTTTTGATATTTTGATAAATAATGAGGTGCTATAGGCGGAGCCTAATTACAAATCAACCAAAGAATATTGGTTTCAAGGTGTATCTGCGCTAGCACATGTATTTGATGTTTGTCCTGTACAACAATTTTATTATTTGTCAAAATGACCACCGCGCGAGGGTTCCCACTATCTGGAAAGTCGGGGAAAATCTGGGAATTTCCGGGAAATGAAAAAGTATCAGGAAATGTCAGGGAATTCTTGACAATTCGTGAAAATATCAGGGTAATTGAGATAGTTTGCAACAGCCAATTGATTAGCCGTCATCTTTAATAAAAATTTGGTTTAAAACCCAACATTTCTCTTATTCTTTTAAAACAATCTTATGTAAAATAACAGGGAAATGATTGAAAAGTTATCAGGGAAATCGACTTGAGTGGGAACCCTGTTTCATAACCATAATTTTCTATGAAATTCAACGGACATGAGGAATTGGACAGATTTCTAAAATAATAATATTAATAGTTTATCGAATAAGTTATAATGATCAGGATAATTTTACAAATAACTTATAGGCTTTTAATTAGTTATTGTTGGAGAACGTTTAATTATTTATATATCATGATCTAATTAGTTTTTGGTTGATGTAAACCAAGTACTGTCATACATTTTCAAATAAAAATTTAGGTTAAAAGTCTATCATTTGTCATCAAGTAAAGTTTTGCAAACGTTATTTTGTTAATTTGAAAATGGGCCATAATTTTTTGGCATCCTAAATTTTTGAGATAATATTGATAAAAAAAGTGTCGGGAATGATTGATTATCATCACTTGGGCTTTCAGAATTAAAACTAGTGATGGAGAGTTGAGAATCATGATTTTGCGAAAGTCCCTTCGCCTTGAAAGTGCACGTAAATCTGCTTACCCACAATGCACCGGTTTAAAAAAAGTTTCAACACAACAACCGTGGCTCTGTGTCAAAGTGTCAGTTGATTGTCCTGTGCGCTAAAATTTAAATTTGTCACAAATCACTTCTTGTTATCATTCTCACGGTTTGTCCATTTTGAATGTAATATTATAGAACATTTTATTTACAAGTTTTATGTTATTGTTTTCTCTAATTTACAGATAAAATGGCAACAAACGATGTTGATAACTCTGCCGCTCGTCAAATTGAGAAAGAAGAGAGAGATTTGCACGAATTGGCTTGTCTGAGCGGTGTGCTGATAGATCAACAGGTTTTCAAGTAATGCATAATTTCAAGAGGGTTTAGCAATTAGGGGTTTCAATGGGAACTAAGTGTTGCTTTTTGAACATGCATAAATTGACATTCTATAGCATTGACTCGCTGCTACATCTGAGATCAAAAGCAGTCGTTCCTTTATGAAAATCTGTATTATTATTCGTCCCAAAAATGTTATTTGGGACCCTGTATTTATCACCTTCTTATCGTTGCCTATATAATTATCTTATTCACAGGATTCTCGTCGATTTAATTCGCCTCGGTGTGTCACCGACTGCTATTGTTGAAATGCTTAGAAGCATGAGCTGCCAAGATCCAAGTATGCCGCAATAACAGTGAGACCATGAGGGGAAATTCCTCTCGAATTATGTTCATTGTCTTATGATTGTTAATATTTATTGTTGCCATATCAATGTTATATAAACCATGTACCCTCGATCGAGATTATATTCTACCTTCCATGTTGCTCGTACTGAATTTGTTACTTGACTTGCTTTTTTGATTGCTGACGTAGGGATAACAAGAGAATCAATGGACAAACGATGCAGAAAAATAACCGAGGAGTTCATGAAAATCTTTTATGGAAAATATGGGATAATTCAAACAGCTGTGCTAGGATGTCTAGCCTGGAATGAAATAACATTGATTTTGGTAGTTCTCACTATAGAACAGAATGAAAATTTACTGAGATAACAGGAGTATTGCAGACTCTACACCATCAGTGCTACTGTCATTATTCCGATACTGACAGAATGATATCCGAGAATTTGGATAACTAGCTGTCAGTAATGAGAATAGAACTTCAATCGATCAGTTATCAGTAGCCTGCTCAGCTGCGCACATCATCAGTATTAATGTCCATGTTTGACTTTTGTTGAAACTGACAGTAATAATGCCAATGTAGGATCCCCATGATACACTTTTCAACGTTTTTTCATACTTATTACTGCATGGTGATTTATTATAGCCAGTACAGTGTAGCTGTTTCTGTAAATTTTGAATTTACGGGCCTTCACTGCAGCAAATATAATTTATGTAGGGTTCGTACCAGAAAGACCTAGCCGACTTTTATCACTTTCGTTGGTTTAAACCAGCTTCATTTATGAATTAAGAGAAAGTTGGGACTAATTGGTAGTATGAAACTGGCAATACCCATACATACATGTAGAATACTTTCGACACACTCTGTAGGGGCCTCCGTAACTTCGTCAGAATACTATTTGTAATTTGCTAATTGGTGCATTTGAATTTGTTGTATGGTTTCGAAGTACCAGAATGCCGGATTCACAATTTAGAGCTTATTAAAGCCAAATTCGCCCTGAATATGAAGGTAATCTAAAGGTGAAAACATAGCCAGTACCATACTAAAACGTAGACATAACCCCAAGGGTCTCCGTACACTATCTTTGTGTACGGTTCCAATGCGCATGCGCTTAGTCGTCTCGCGCTCCATCGCGCCTGCGCAAAAGAACTGGTCCGACATTTTGCTCCAAGAAATGAAGAAAATTTCTTAAAAATGCCATTCTAATTGTCGTCTTTACATCTATTTTACTGGATAATTCTCACGAATACAGCATTACATCGTAAGATTTTCCGCTCGTAGAACTACTTGGCATAACATCAGCTCAATTCTCTCCTGTTTTGGACCGTGGGAAGCGAAGAAAAATCAGCGAAATTTCCACTTGTTTTTTGAAAGAGCATGGAGTCGTCCTCAATGGTGCTGACAATTCTCAACAAGGTTTATTGATTTGAGGAGTTTTCGTTAACCGAAGATCGTCGAAATGACGAGCGTAGAGTACGATCTGAATGTTACGGGTGGTTTAATGCCGGTACGTATGCCAGGCAGCTTGCAATTGCACTGCTGGAAATGAGACATTAGCATTTGGGGACATATTTGTCATAGTGTACTGGCAGTTATCTATCGTTTGTGTGGATAACGTCATGCCAACTATGACTTGAGAGTATGTTCGTGTTCAGTAAGTATGTCTTCGTTTGATAATTTCTAGCAAATTCAAGCGTTGTTGGCACCCCCTGTGACTGAAGAAAATAAGAGATTAAGGCGGGAAAGGGAGCGAACTTCTATATCACATCGTCGCCCAGGGAGGGCTGTCAACCACGACTGCTGTGATAGTTGCAAGGAAGGTGGAGACTTGCTGTGCTGCGATCGCTGTCCAGCAGCATTTCATTTAGTGTGCCAGTAAGCAATGCTTTTTCGTGCTTCCAGTTGTTATTAAAATGCAGTTTACCAAATGATGTTGTGAGCTGAGGTCTACTTTGTTTACTAGTGATCCTCCGCTCGATGAAGAAGAATTGCCGAGAGGTGAATGGCTTTGTCATCGATGTCGGAGTTCGGTGCCAGATTCAAAAGAGGTATGCTGACCGCAATAGTTTGGTTCGTCCAGTGACGACAAAAAGCGACTGTTTGCAGCCCTGTTTGGAATTTACGAGAGAGGATCAAACAGTCGTGTTGTTTATTTTATAATTAATTGTTGGAATGTCGTATGAAAATACTGCAATATGCAAAATATCAAACTTGTTCTCTATAATGATCACTGCATGCTATTATGGCGTTCTAAAATTGTGCGTAAGACATGATGACGCGCATTTTGAAAAAAAAATGTTGACAATTGAAAAGCGCTCAGGCATACGTTGTTATTGGGCATGGGGAATTCAACAGAACATGTTGCCAGTTATGGCGACAACAAGTTCATGTCTGTCCAAAACAAAGGTTTGGTGCAAGTAGCAAAACACTTTCTGACTGATACGTAGTTGATGGCAGAGGTTCACAAATGGATGTGCGATCAGCAGCAATTTGTTATTTTTTTTTTTTTGCATTGAAGAAAAATGCATTGGCCAGCCAAGAACTTGTCGCCATTCAAGGGCCCAACTTTTTCTGATGAATTTCATGTGCATTTTAATCCTTTAACCCACAGGGAAGCTTATAACTGAGTTACTGAGCGCTGTTCAATTGTCAAGGATTTTTTCACATTGCGCATAATTTTGTTTTACGCTAACATTCAAAACGTCATCAACGATGCCTATGGCACATGGTGATCATTATTGGGAACAAGTAGCTTAAAATGTTACATGTAAATTTACTATACGATGTTCCAATAATTAATTATACAATATACGACAAGACTTTGATCTTCCTTAGTATAAAGTTTCTTGAATAGGCTATATGTAATCGAAACTGTAGCTTTGCATTTCAGTGACATAAAATATCGATTATTGTTTAGAAAATTAACAGCTCAAGTAATTCTTGACTATGTTAGGGAGAAGTTGGAAGTAGTCTGGGAAACTATTTATCAGTCTTCAAATAGAAAGTAACGATTTGCAACAATATTCACATTTAATTGCCTTCATTTTGCAATAGAGAGATGAAGACGATGTAACATCAACTACAAGTTTTCTTAGCCAGCAAGGCGGTGATCGGATTCAACTTGATAACACTGGCTTTAGTAGTACCTGGCACAGGAAAGATGCTGTGGAAGAAATGGATATTTCTGAAAATGTTAATTCCGAGGTCGACGAAAATTCAAGGTTGTCCGAACCAGGGCAAGACGATGACAACGAAGTGCAGTGCACTGAAGAGGAAAACAGTGAAATTATTGACGAATCTCCACTACAGACTTTGATAAGAGTGGCATCATTCATGAATCCCAAACAGTTTCAGTTGCCCAACGAATTGCAGTGCACAACAGTTTTGCCGGGCAGTTGTATTGGACGTCCGCAAGGTTCCTCAAAACGGGCACAAAGGAGAGACGGCAATAGAGCAGTGTCGAAAAAACCCGCCCATGAATTGGACAATGGCATTGTCCCCCTGCCATCAAAAGTCTGTTTCGAGTGTCGCAAGTATGAACCAGTTTCTCCGAATTTTCCAATTCTTTTCATCCCGCATGCATTTTCACTTTTTTGCTTAAAATATGAACTTATTACATTGCAGGAGTTGTCGCAAGGCGCCTCTAATTCAGTGTGATTTTTGCCCTCTGTTATTTCATCAAGACTGTCTGGATCCGCCACTAACAGCTCTACCTTGCGGTCGTTGGATGTGCCCAAATCACCCTGAGCATATTCTGGTTATTATTGAGGCCCAACAAGTCCTCATATTTATTATTTTAATAATTCAGTTGGGGTTAAGGCAATACATATGAGGATATGTTAGTCTGCTAATAATACTGATTTTTTAAATTTATAAACAATTAACATATTTTACCAACAACAGCAACAAAAAATAAAAATATATATTTACCAAGTTGTTCTTTTTTCGTTTTGTACTATTTTCTCACAGGATGAGAAAATGCTGTCATCTTCAAGTTTAACTGAGCGAGTTAAACTTTGGGATAAGTTTTCTGGCACATTGTCCCAAGACGCAATCAAAGTGAATTTCTTGAGGAAGATACATCGGCACCATCCTCCTTTTCGTTACAAAATTAAGCTGCCTCCTCGCAACAGAGTCCAGGTAAATAAGCTCGCTGATTACTGGAAATGCTTTTCATATCGATGAAATATCAATTTGTTTGCTTCGCTCAAAGGTACCTCAAGCAATAAAAGATCACTACAAGAATCCACCTAACCTGCTGCCCAGGGTGAACGATCCACTGCCAATATCTGATGAATCTCAAATGCAGACTGTTGCTGCGGGTGGCTGCTCGGAACCAGCCCTGGCAACGCAAGAAGAGCAAGACGTGGTCTGTTTGAATTTTATTTCTATGAATGTCTCCAACACGATGATTGTGTTGGGATGTTAACTGCTACCACATTTTAATTTTAGTGGTTGGCGAGCGTCGTAAGCCTACAGACTGAAATTGCTAGGTTTCTTATGCAACGCCAAGTGACGAGGACTCCTATCAGTGATAGTAATAATAACATGAACAATAACGACAATGCTGGCCCTGTTAGTGCTTCAAGCAGTGACAGCCCAGCAACAAATGCAACCAATAGTTCAAACATCAAGCCTACATTGACAAACTGCAACTCTCTGCCGCAGAAGGGAAGCAGTGCAGCGACAGCTGGTTCTGTTGCCAATAACAGTAGAGTGACGATTAACGGAAGCATGCACCCCCAAGACGCTGCTAGACCTTTTGGATTGGTGCCGCCGGTTAACGGGGAATCAAGCGAAATGCTTTCAAGGACAAAAACTGAGACGTTTCCCAGTTGTACGAACATAGCGACTACAACCGGCAATGCTAGCATCACTGTGCCAGTCCAAGACTCCTGTAGCCCGGTGAACAAAGTCACTATTTCAAGACTCGGAACAACAACGAGTGGAAGGGGCAATTCTCCCTTTCAGTCTCAAAGCACAGTAATTTCCAAAGCGCCAATGCAGAATGCTAGCAATTCCATGTACATCATCCAGACTAAGATTCCGCAGCATACTCTACCAGCATCCAGCAAGCAAGGAATATCAGCCATGCAAGCTGCTGCCGCTGGTTCGAGCAAAACTGTTCCACTGCATACTTTATTGAGTATGGAAATTTCTGCTCTGGCTGTCCAAGTGATCTTGTCGAAACACTCTTATCATTTATGCTTTTCTTTTATCTTTCTGTCCAGCTAAAGTAAGTTCTACTACGACAACACCCATGAAAAGTAATTTTGCAACCGTCAACTGCACTTCTCCTAGCATTTCAAATTTCAACAGTTTGCTTCAAACGTGTATTGCTGATGGAAAAGGTACGCTGTTTTGTGAGAATTTGGGTTTACGGGAAGCTCGGGTAACATAGTGATAAATCCATCTGCTTTTCTAAAATGGAAATGAATGATATGATAATCTGAGAAAAACCTTGTGGTAATATGTCTGTTTCTTTGGGTAGATGCTGAATTGAGCAAACTTGATGAAAGGTTGGTGCACATACTTGCCTGGCAAAGGATTCAACAGCTCCTCCCTGAAAATTCGTCTGGTACGAGTGAAACAAAACCCAAAGCAACGTCTTCCGAGGCAACATCGGCTGGCTCTAACGAAGTACACTCGCGGGCGTGCTTGGTTCCCCTCTTAGGAAAAGGACTTCCTAGCCCCATGTGCTATAGGGTGTTCACTATTGGAACAGGTGAACACATTTTTTTGTAATATAGATGTCGCCTTGAAATTGGTTAGTAACACTGTTTGATAACTGAAAATTTCGACAACATGCAATAGTCTGGCTTGGGAAGAATTGAAAGTTAAAACATATTTTAAAAATCTTAACTTACTTCTTTGACTGCTGATTGAATGACCGAGCAATTATCGGGCCATTTTGTGAAAATCTCTCTTTTACTAGGTGGTGACATGGATATGCGTTTGACAAGTTATGGACACTGCAACTACATATCTCCGCGCCACGCTTGTATATTCTATGACGAGGTAATTTTTTATCGCTTGGTGAAGTATTTTTGCGATGAGATGTAATTTCCACTTGGCATGGAATGGTGTTACGATCAGTGCCGTAGCCAAGGGGGGGGGGGGCCCTGCGGGGGATGCACCCCCTCCCGAAATTTTCACTTTTTGGTAGTAATTTTCCTTACACAACAAAAATTCCGAAATTTTTTCATAGATGTGATTCAGCACTCCCCGAAATAAAATCCTGCGTACGGCATTGGTTACGATTACGTTACGCCTAAAATTAGTACAAAATAATTAATACATCATTGCGCGACATAACCACACTGATTTGGTTGCCATGCCATGGGACCTGAATTGGTCGAAGGCACACTTAAGTAACAGGTTTCACGCATTTCTTTTGTGTCTCCAGATGACTAAACATTTCGAGCTGCTAAATTATAGTGAGCACGGCACAACTGTAGACAATGTGCTGTACTCGTGCGACTTCTCCGACAAGAATACTGTAGTACCTGCGACGAACACGGTGGTGGCTGCCGTGCGAGGCATCATCGACAGGCACAGGGGTCGGCAGGAGCCGTCACCCTCGCAAAGGTTTACAATGACTTCGCAATCTGGACAGGTTGGTTGAATTTTTATTTTTCTATTGTTACCGTGGATGGTCGCTGCTAATCTTTCAAGAGGATGACAAATATTGTTTTACGAGCTGGAATAATTTCATTTAGATTTAGGTTCTCAGTTTTGTGCCTTTTCAGTTCTGCACTTAACTGTTATTTTTCTCTTTATCGTCCATTCAGTCTTTTGCCTCATTACTTAATATTGTACATCTTTGTTTAGGTCTGGAAACCATGCAATTGTAAATCGAGCAATTCTGGAATGTGTGGTGTTAGTGGTGCAGGCTGGGAAGGAACGGCCCTTTTGCATCACGGAAGCTTGGTGAAGTGCGGCTGCCTCCAGTTTGTGTTCAGTATTACGGAATTTGCGGCGAAAGTGCCACCAATCACGGGGTTGAAACCAGAAATGACGGCAATGATGATGGCAGCCGCTGAAGCCCCGCTTCCAGTTTCGGCATCGATTAAAAAGTTTGTATAAATCGATTTTTAGACGTGAAGCATTCACGAAAAATACCTGAGCCTCTATTTCGTGTTCACATTGTTTTCGCCTAACCTGGTTAATACACAACAAGCTTCTCCTGGAGATTGCTTCGCAGTATATACTGTACATTATTTTTTCGTATTTAATAGAACTTTGGAAAGCTCTCATACTGTACATTTAAAACCCATGCGCTGTTTGTAAACTACTTTTTAATCCATTTTTATTTATAAACATTAAAATATCCATATCTATATTATCACTCGTGATCGATGCACGCTTGTCTTTATTTTCTTGTGCGGGGAAGATAAGCCCTCAAATATTCAAACTTCAAGTAATTTTTGTTAACAGTAATATGTATATGGATAAAAATGTGTTTGCAAAAAGAACCTGTAGTATTTCCCTGGAATCCACAGGAAATGTTGCACCATTAAAAATATATGCAATGATTGCAAGTTTATCATCGTTAAATAATGCTCATGGGAAAATTTTGGCAAAATTTTCGAAGTTAGCTCAAAAGCTATTAGGAAATATCTATTTATATTGTGAAAAAAATTGCGAAAATATGTATTTTTTTACAAATCTTACTTTTCAAAACTCAATTTTTATTTTCATTTCTGTTAATTTGTCGATTGTTGCATCTTTTGAGATTAAATACTACGTTATTAACCCAACTCTGCGTTTATAAGACCCACGAGTTTCTCATCGACTTTCGGAAAAATCAATTCCAGAAAAAATGTTTATACACAGCCAGGTTACATAACTTAGTACAATAATGAATTTACTCATTTCTTTGATAATACATGTACATTCTTCTGTCTTCCAGCGGAATAGGGAAGTTCATTGTTTCGATTTTTTTCCGGTGGACTTTTCCGAGACAAAAAATTGCTCGCAGATGTAATACATTGTGACTATTCATTTTCAGTACCAAATTCGTTGGTGGTTTGAACAAGAGCATTAGATTTAGATTGAGGAACGTAGTTTATCCGTAACTTCGTTTTAGGCATATTACTACTGTTCCACATTTCTTGGCCTGAAGTACAAATAACACTTGATTCAAATGTGTAACATACAATTTGATCGAAATTATATTTTTGTTGACCATTGATCATTTCGATCCTGTCGCATCTCGAAAAAGTTTCATTTCAAATTATGATTGTAATTTCTGTAACTATTATGTAAGTACCAATTCACTGTCCATTAACCGTGTTATGTATAGGTTGCCATTGTATTTTTCACAGAAAAACACGTTTGAATAAGTTAGAATATAAAGTCAGTGTAACGCTAAGTGACGCCTTCACTGCTTATTGTGTCCAGGTGTTTGAACACCCTGCCATTGAATAACATCGACCAAGTTTGAATTTGTCAAACTTGTGACAACTTCATAATCATAACTTTGTCAAATTCAAATTTACCGCTTTATTGCAAGGTTTCGCTTTTTGTGCCGCTAGATGGCGCAGCGTTCGTAGATCCACCATTCAAGAACTCGCGTTCTATTTTTGTACATTTTATTATTCTATTGCTGGTTCTACTCGGTGGTGGTTGTTTTTGATTTTTTTCCGCATTCAGTGGTCAGAATTTGTTAATTTTTGCAGTTGTGCGCTACGCGAACTCGGATAGACTCTTTGATCCATAATCATGAGCGTGAAAATGAGCAACAGCAATGTGGCCAAGAAGAAACCTTGCGAAACGGCGCCCAGGCAGTCCAAACAGAGGAAAGAGCAGAATCTGGATCCAACACCAACATCAGAAGAGGAATTATTACTAAAGGACCACGTAACACCAGAAGAGGTTTTAAGACTACCCAAAATCACAGAGAGTGAGTATTGAACGTGTAACGTTTCACATGTTTTCGGTTTTTTGTTGTTGTTGTAGTGTTGAATTGAAAGTACTGCACGCTATTCTGATTTTAAAGGTACATTATTTGCTATGTTGGATATACAACCCACTCATAACCATGCAGGCTCCATGTGGGATTAGTTGTTGATGAATTATGCATTAGTTCATAGTGCGTTTGTTTTATGCGATTAGTCGTAATGAAAAACCGGAAGTGGGAGACGAGCTGTTTGGACGCAACGTATTACATGTACTGCGTTAAATTATAATAATGTAATTTAATGTAATCGGTCACGACCTACTAAAACCATTGTTCAACCATGTTACAAGCCTGCCCATATGGTTGCCATGTTCGTTCACTGATGCAGACCGCCCCCCAAAAGCATACAAGATGGGTAGCTTGGTAATTAAGGCCACGCTGTTCCCAGGTGTTATTGAAACGATCAACAAATGTTTGGTAACTGTAGATGGTGTGGCCATTGTAAGGTTGGGAAGTTGTAGACGTTGTCAACTGGATGGGGTCCGAAAATCACAAAAAAATTGACATGTAATGCTCATGACATCTTCGTAGTCATCCATCGCACCATGGATGACCTCGAAGATTCTTGACCCTACATCAACATCTGTAGCCGACTCATCATTGACAGTTCAGGGACGCCAAAATATTATGTCATCCCTATTTCTGATGGTGGGTCAAGAATCTTCGAGGTCATTCAGTTTAAGGTTGGGGTAAGAATCATCATGTTTATTCATCGCGCCATAGTTGTCCACAAAGATTCTTGACCCACCATCAACTTTTGTCCCTGTACCATCAGTACTTAGAACTGATGGTAAGGGACATTCAACTGTTATGCTATCACTGACGATATTCACCAAAAATTGTTTAGATTTTGTCTAAAAATGTGATATGAAAAGACGAATTTTAGATCATAAAAGTAATAATGTAATGATAGATATGAGCAAAAAAACAGCTGTGGATGAATTTTTTTGCAATACTTTTTCACAAATGATGGCTTTTACGTTATACTTTGTAAAACAGCAATGATGACATCATCATTTGGCCCCCTAATTGTTCCCTCCTCATTTGACTAACTATTAGATGATGACATAATTCATAAACGTGCCATAATTTCTAAAACAGTAATGATGACATTATCATTTGGCTATACCCCATTTGATGTTTGCATAATTAATGAACGTCTTCTGCCAGGATGGTAACCGGACACCTTTCATGAGTTTATCTTAATCATTGTTCATGAGTTAATTTTGCCACAAAGGTTGGATTTCGCCAAACCACGTAACATCGATCATTACGAGACAAAATTGGTTTGAATTTTTGTATCAATATTTAACCCCAGGTAGCTTTTACTATAGTAGCTGGTCGTTAGCATTCATTTCAAGCCATCAGATAGGAGTAGCTAGCGATGAAGGGCCTAAATGACAAGTTCGTGCCTCATTAGTTGCGAGGCAGGGCCATTTTGGAGAGAGATTGCAAATATCAAGGCCGTAACTCTTTAGCATTGGCAATTACCACTCTATCTGTGGGGTTGATCTTTTCCTTCATAGGCTCACGTTATTGACCACGAAAATGCTCTATGCAGCGCTTGACAAGCTGCAATTAAAATTTTAATATCAATGCAGCTCTCAGCTTGACATCATCCATTATAGTCCATCTGCACATAGCACAGCGGTGAAACCAGTAGCATCACGGAGCTCAATTTCCTGAATGTAACCTGTATTTTGAGTTACGCCATTAAGTTTACTGCCTCAAAGACAGCCTAAACAATTGATTTTTTTTCTATTTTCCCCAGGTAGTTTCACAATTACAATATGATTTCTTCAGCGCCAGGTCACCTAGAGCCCTTGACGATGTAGGTCATCAGAATGACTTTTTTGGCTATTACCAGTATTGATGGTTTTTAATTTGATTCATGCCATGCTAGTTATTCCGGGTATATGAGAGTACTTTGAACAAGTAAAAGAAAAAGAAAGTGTGGCGATATCGGTCTGTGCGGCTGGTTTTTTATTACTACCTAATGCATCAATTCCGTCCACGTGTTGCCAGGTTACGCATAGATAAGCCTCATTTGAGCTTTTAAAATGCAAACCATTGTTGCTGGGTATCGTTGGGCTTTTGTGTGTGGTCTGGTGTGTATTAATGAGGTGCAAAACTAGGCCTGCTCGAAGTCACAGTCAATTTTATTTTAAAAAAACGTTGTTTGAAAATAAAAATGACTGTTACTTCTATGCTCCCACGAAGCATTTTCTCGAGTAGCATATTATGCATTTAGTGTTGATTTTTCACACTTGTTTGCAAATTTAAAACGATTTTTTAAACTTATTTATAATATTTGAATTATAAAATCCCCATTCCTGCGAATGATCCATAAACAAAAATCCTGTCGTTAATTAAGACTTAATACTTCTTCATTATTTATCAATCTTTGGGAAACGGTTCGAGTATTATGTAGCCTAATCACGAAATTGTGAATTTCAGACCCTGTCTGTGTTAGCAACCTGTCGTCATTTTCAACACCTCTCCTAATCATTGAGCAAAAAAATTTCGAATTGAACGAAATTTTGTTAAAAAATATATCAGAAATGAAGGATTTTAGCCATGTTTCTGCTAAAGAGACCTATTGTATGTAGTAATTAATGAAATTTGATCAAAGTTATCAAATTAATTTTATGAAAGCGTAAATATTTTAAAACGCCAATGATGATCACGTGTCATCATTTGGCACCCCCCCCCCTCCAAGACGATGACGTAATACTTGAACGTTTCATTTCACAGGGTTCCCACTTTCTAGAACGTCAAGTAAAATCATGGATTTCGTGCAAATTCGTGAAAATGTCAAGGAAATTGAGATAGTTTGCATCTGCCAATTGATTTGTCGTCAACTTTTATAAAAATATCCGTAATATTTCTTACTTTTCTACAAAAATCTTGTATAAAATGTCAGGGAAATCATTGAAAAGTTGTCGGGCAATGTTAGTAAAATAGTGAAATGTCAAGGGAATTGAGGTAGGTTTCCAATTAATGAGGCCAATTGATTTGTCATTAACTTTTATAAAATGTGGGATTTTTCTAAAAAAAAATTCGTGTAAAATGTAAGGGATATGATTTAAAAGTTTCGTGGAATGTCAGGGAAATCAAATTGAGAGTTTGAGTGGGAACCCTGTTTCAGCTACTTGCATAGATGTATAAAAACCAATTTACAGACAAGAACTATTCGCACTGGTTTAAGCGTAACTGGAAATGACAACTAATTGACATTTTTCCCCCTCAATTTTTTGTGCCATCCAGGTGTGGAATCGTGCCTCGCTCGGTACAGTGTTTGACTGCCGCAGCTCGAGCTGTTCGCACGGAAACTACGAAATGCGATTATATTTTCCAATGGCCGTGTTCGGCCGCATAGGCTATACATTGTACTGTAATTTGGCTGGCTGCTTTGTCAGCATCGATTAGCCTGGCGAGCGGGTTGCCAAGTTTGACGGACGTAAAAATGCATCTAGGTAACCGACAATAACACACGAAAGCCGAATTGATTGTCAAATGCACTTCCAGGCTGGGATCCTGGATGCAACCCTGCCCACCCACGCTCGGATTCACTCGATACGGATCGAAATTTGGCTACTGTTTGAATCCTGACGCTTTTTATTCAACTTACTACCATTCGTTGGCCAATGGTAAATTCACGTACATGTAGAAATGCTATCCTAGGTACTATTTTCATGAAAATATCGATGGCGTTTGCGTGGTTTTATGTTAGCCCCCTTGCTTTTGGTATTGTCAACTCCAACATGGGGACACCCCAATGACAATTGCCGAGTACTGCCTCGTTAATATCAAAGAGACCAAATAATGGCGATTGCGTGCGCTAATCTGAGCTCGTCATGGCACGCCAGTCAACGACGAAATCCTCAATGGCTCAGTGCTCGAGTCCTGGATGCGTCAAGATGTTGCATGGCCAGATTCTGAGCTGAGGGACAAATCCCACTGACGTTTCTGGGATACTCGCTGTATCCGAAAATTCGGTTATTAGCCAGTAATCAGGGTGTAGCCTCAATCCACTAGTTGCCTGCTGTACTCCAAACACGATTGTAAAAGTTGGCTTCTTTTAACAGCTCATAGGCTTTGCAGTGCAACTTGCAAATATAACAGAATAAACCTGACCTAGCCTAACCTTTGCCTGTTGGTTATAGGTTAGGTTGGGTCGGGGCAGGTTAGGTTAGGAAAAACAAATCAATTTGTACGGCTGCGCAGCCAAGCTTACATACTGTTCAGGGAAGCTCACTGTTTAGGTAGGTGTGCACATATCCTGCTAATACCTTATTACTGTCCGTATTTGCTGAAATTGGCAGTATTATTGACAGTGTAGGGTCCCATTAGTGACGTGGTAACTACCAACCAGGTAACCTCAAGAAATTTTATATGCAATCTGGAAAACTCGGGGAATTTTGAACTGAAACCTGGAAAACTCGGGGAATTTTTAACTGAAACCTGGAATTTTTCAGTAGGCCTATCGAAAATGTATTTTGTGTTTATTCGTTATACATGCAATTATGAAATTTAAAAATTCTCATGTAAAATGCAGGAAACGTTTGAAATCGACTAAAAATTGCTAGGGAAATCGATTTGATAATTTGAGTGGGAATCCAGTGTGTGAAATCGGCCATTCCCCAAAAATTCAGCATTCTTGATAAGTTTTTCCAAAAAAAATTTGCCTGTGACGATCCTAACTTAATCTTAAGCATAAATGGGGATTTAGTTTAAAAAAATTAAAGTTACCGTTAGTATTGTCTTTGTTGGTAAAATTTCTGGAAAAGGTTTTGGAGAGATTACACTTTTTTTTTTTTTTTTAACTTTAAACGTAGAAATATTAGAAATATTTGAACTTTATTAAATGTTGCCATGTTAATATTAATGTTAATGTTAATATTATTATTATAATAATATTAATATTATGTTAATATTAATAAATAAACTTCGGTGAGTCAGGCAAATTTCTTACGAATAGCATTTCATTATTAATTTTGCGAAGAGGATAAACGTGGCAAGTTTTAAAATTTTCGTCTATGGCTTTCAGTTAATTTCAAATAGTTTTAAAGACAATTTTTATAAAAAATTAGGTCGAATTTCATAATTTGCGACGGTTTTGTAAAACTTTATAAAATCTGGAACCACATCATTATACTATTACTATATCATTTGTTTTCATCGAAAT
>JAQGAF010001726.1:0-28129 GCA_034687865.1 Kryphioiulus occultus
TGCGGCGGTAATTGCCGATTAAATTGGGTTGATGGATTACACCCCCCTACCACACGGTATTCAGTTACTGATAGTAGTGTACTGAGTTGAATTGAATTGAATTGAAATAATGCTGGTCATGCATTATGGTTTTCATTGTAGTTCTCAGTGATTGACCTCTATCCCCCTGCAATCCATTTTTGTCCTATTTTAGTTTATGCAAAGTTGGACAAAATAAAAGATACACATGCTTCAGAAACATCAGTTATGCTACTGAATATGTCCAACTCCAAATGTGCACAAAATGCATATTTCAACCCTACTTATCTTATATAGGCAAGAGTGACATCTTTCCTAACAGTCACAAATTATCTTTTTTGTTTTTGTTTTGCGTTTATCCAATCTAACCTTAATATAATTTCTTTGTTTAGCTGCCCAAATCGCTGATGATCACAGTTTATGGCATATTATGTAGTGCAGCCTACACATTTTTTTTAATTTGATTTTTCACACAACTCTTTCTTAATTGGAATCAACTCGTAAAATTTTTGAACATATCGTAGTGAAACTATGCCATTCATTTATGAAGACATCTTCGTATTGCTTGAGAAATGTTGGAGTAAGTAATTTGTAACCCTACCTCACTAATGCTCTAAAGTGTTGAAATCTTAAGATTTTGCTAACAAGGAACAAAATCTATTGCCCAATCTGTCAAAATTTCAATTATTTTCTTCCCATGTCTATCACTGCTGAAATCTTGCAATGTGTGAACTAGTGTCATGTTGCTCAACTCTATATACAATTGTCATTACTCAGCAAAAGACACTCGTGAGTGGTCGTTAAAGAAAGGTTTTCCTGTGTCCAGTAACCCATTTTTGTGAACCTTGGACGTCGTTTATGCACAGCCTCTTAAAATGGCTAACTAGCGATTAAGCCAATAATGGGTGCTGCCTGCCAGGATACTTTCATAAATTACCCTAATTACTTACTATTTACTGCCAACAATTAATAGATACCCTCGTTAACGAGAATTTTCTCAACGGTTTTGCTAGTTTGTTCCCAGAGCTTTACTTTAATTTTGTGGGATTATTTTGGGAAATGGACAGCAGTGCTTGGTCAAAAGCACAATGCTCACATAATTAGCCTCCCAAGTGCTTTTCTTTGTCTACCCCTATCACATTGAAGTTTCACTTTGGCGAGCAGGGATTTGATATGAAATTGCGCCATTTTTTTCACTGTTTTTTAATGCGAAATTTCCTCCTGGATGGACGCACCATGGAACAATGGTGGCCACCGGGTAACCCGGATTTCTTCGCTCCATTATGATTCTTGCTGCGAATTAAAATGAAATTATTTTCATTTGTAGGCTATGAAAACGACGACTACACTTGTTGAATTTAGGTCTCATTTTTCCATTGTGTTTTTACGACTGCTAAGTTGGACGGCCTGCCCCTTGTTTCTTTTTCCTCGTGCAGAAAAAATTTAGTTCAGAACGTGTAAGGTATACTTGGAATGCACATAATGGGCTTATTAGTAGGATATGTGCACACCTAGCATAAGTGGGCTTATCCTAACAGCTCATAACCTTTGCGGGGCAACATGTATATACTGTACAGTAGAACCTGTATTTGTTGACCACCCAATGACGCAAACTGGTCATCATAAGGAGGTGGTCAACATATGGAACGAGGCTTTACTGACGCATGATTTTAATTCCATGTACTGAATGTACTATATTACATTTTACAGTAATCATTCATCATTCATGAATAATCTTATTAAAATGTTCATAATACAGTACCAGTATTGATAATGCGAATATAAATGTATCCGGTAACTACACGTACAGTATGAGTACTGAAGGGGTTCAAAATGAACTCTTGTACCTCTAGAGTCAGTTTATGTTCAGGGGTGTCCATGTACAGTATATGTTTTGCAAGCAGCCAATACATTTAATCATCCATAACTTTACATGTTGAGACCAGGCTAGTCAACATACAGAGAGTAAATTACTACTGTCTATCATAGTCCAAGTGGTCAACATGCAACATACAGAGGCGCAGGTGGTCAACCTGTAGAGGTCACCTCCCATTGAATTAATATGGTGACCGTATCCTACTACAACATTAATCGTAATACCAACATGGGTATTACAATTGGATGGATCGATAGGGCAATGGACCCTCTCACGATTTAATTGAGTGTTCCAAAATGATCGCATTTTCAGTTAAAACGTTAATTCATTTCAATTCGATCCAATTCTGTACCATGCAAGCTGTAAGTGAAAACCATGTGATTTGGGGGAGTGTAATCCATCAACCCAATTTAATCGGCAATTACCACCGCATTAGGATGAACACCATCATCAGTATTTAATTTAAAAATCGACTCAAATATTTGCAAGAGCTAATTATAAGAGAACATTGTTTGCCCACTGTTGAAAAACGTCATTAGTTCCAGCAAATAGATACTGTCAAGCATAAAATAAATTGTGCGTAACGTTTTTATTAAGGACAATTATTTCCATGGACAAGTTATGAGCAGGACATCCTTATCCTGACCTTAAATTTGGTTTGTTGGATGAAAATCACCAAACAGTACAGCTGTTTTAAATGTTTAATTAGTTACTTGTAGCTTAAACGATTAATGTTTTTCAAAACTAAAAGTCTCAACTTTCTAAATAGATATTGCATTGAATTAATAGATACCTGAGTCCTGGTTGAAATTAATAAGATAGGACAACTTAATAGAAACTTAACTTATTTCCGCCTAAGAAACTCATGGCTGACTGGAGTTATGGATGTTACTAAATTGACAAGTTATTTATTGTCACATATATAGGCTTAAACGTATTTATACACATTCTGTGTATTTTGATTTTGTTTCCATTAATACTGATTATTTCCAATATGTTATGATTCTTTCCAATATGTTATGATTCTTCATATTAATGATTATTTTTCAAATTGTTTCACTATTATTATTCACCTTAAAATTTTAACCTGTTCTTCTGCCCTGACAAGATAAACATGACCTTTGAGCCGACAATGAAAAATAAAAATATAGAAATAAAAACATTGAAATTCCCTCATGCCCCATTATCTAATCCATTTTCGTCTGAATTGATCACCCCTCTCCCTACTCAATGTCTTCTTCCAGCTTATATTTGGACAAAATAATGAAAACTCTTGAAACAGATAATATTTCTGAATCAATATGGTGACATTTATCGTCAATTCAGCCTCAAAACTTCGTGTAATTGATTCGTACTAGTTCTCAACAATATATAATAGAATGTTTCACCATTTTTACAAGAACTTCCTAAAGTAGCTTTAGAAATGTTGGAATAAAAAATCTTTCGCTCACCTTAGTCTACGAAACTGTTCAAAGTTTGTTTTTGCTGGTCAGGGAAGATGTTGAAGTTCACATTCCTGCTCTTTCAACCGTGTAGCCAGCACCGACAAATTTTACTCCTCAGTCAATTAAATTTTACATTATTTCGTCCACCCACTGTCTACATACATGTACATTTTCCTCATGAAATCTTGCGGTGTGTGAAATAGGTCATATTACATAACTCTACAATTATACGAGTAGGTTCTTAGCAAAAGACATTGGAGAGTGGTCATTAGAAAAAGTTTGACTGTGTTTGGGAACACAACACTGTACTCTCAAAGTGGCTATGATGTACTACTATGAATATGCCCTATGCCAACTGGACACAAATGATTTGTATTGCATACCTACAAGAATGGCACTCTGTCCTACCTATCACAATTTATCATTTTTATGTTGTTTTTCCTTTCTTTTTTATGTGTGTTAATCCTGACCTATCATAAATTAGTAGCCTATTTTATGCTTACCAAGGAATGTAATTTCGTTATTTAACTGCTCTAACCGCCGTTTCTCATGAAGTCTACGTTGAAACACCAGCACCAGGGCATATTCCGAAGCAGTTTCATGTTTTAAATAGCTAAAGGTGGTACTTCGGAATTTGCCCTGCTGCTATCCAGTTCCAGCATAGACACAATGAAAAAGTGCACTTAGGCTGTCAGTGATTGTCTGCAGTTAGGGCAGACAAAATAAAGGAATTACATGCTTAGGTTAACTTAGGTTAATACAGTAGGTTAGGTTATGTAATGTTAGGATAAATACAAAAAAGGAGGACAAAACAACAAAAAGGATAAATTTCGACGGCTACACTGTTAGACAGAAGTCATTGTATATTGGCAAGTACATGATGTATATATAGGTTTGAAATATGCATATTTTGAGCACATTTTGAGCAGGGCAGATCACGTAGTATATCCCAAACATGTTTAAAAATACAGGATGGAATTTCTGTTCTACACACGTTGTTGTTGAATGGTCAGTAGCTCAAGGAATGAAATTCCTCCATTTTTTGGACTGGAATTTAATTATTATTTGTACTCATATTAATTCGCATTCTCGCCTTAAAGACATGCTGGGAATTCATTTACCTTGAGTGGCACTCAGGGATTCTAATTTTCAATGGGTGTGATGCCGAAAATGTCAATATTTGCACGCCTAAGTAGGCCTGCGTCCCGTCATGCTAAGGGGATATTTTTGTGCCAATGACCTATACCCGCTCCGAAAATTGACTTTTTAACGACGCTATTTGCATTGCTTGTCCGAAAATTGGCAGTTTAATTGCGTATGGAAAGTACGTGCTTACGATGCTCGAGTCTGTGGTGAGTCCCACCTGTGAAGCACTCGAATTACATACTTGTATGTATGAAATTTATTACTGGATTCAAAATTTCGAAGCGTATATGTATTACGTGACTTAATACCGGTCTTTAGTGAACCGGACAGGACTATCTTGTAGGCATGCTTTCGTGAATATTAAGATGTTCGATCCTGAAAAAATTGCATTTTTTGCACGTATGCAGTTAAAAACAAGGCGTTAATGATGCTACAGTAACACCTCTGTAAGTTGACCACCCAAAGTACTGTCGCAAACTGGTCAAAATAAAGATGCCGTGAACTGCATGTACATGTATTCACATTTTACAGTATTCCGTCATCAAGCAATTACAAGTACTGTACAGTAGTGCTGGAATTTAAGTGCAGAAACACTAATGTACAGTGTACAGTGTACTTAGAAATTTTATTCTGTTAAATTAAAAAGCATTTCCAGACAATTATCAGACCTGTTGCGGTAATAAACAGCACAGATTTCGAATCAAATTATGCGTTGTTTTATTTTTGAGTTTCCAATTAAAAATGAAATTTCCCCTATTTACTGCCAAACCTCCTTTATACTGAAAGGGTTCAAAATGAACTGTTCCACCTCTATAGAGACAGTTACTGTTCAGGGGTTTACAGTATAAGTTTTGCAAGCAACCAATAGATTAATCATCCGTGACTTACATGTTGAGACCATGCTGGTCAACATACAGTGAGTAAATTACAATTGTGTGTCATATTCCCAGTGGTCAACAAGTAGAGGTCACCTGACCGTCCGGTCAGTTAAAATGTGGTCAACATAGTGGGGGTTGAGGTGGTCAACTTTAGAGGTTCTACTGTATTTATTTCAAACCTTATACAGGGTGCGTCTGAATTGTTTAGGCGATTTAAATTTGGCACCTATATATAGTCAATATTTCACTAAATGAATGACCAAAACACACACCAGTGTGTTGCGGGTTTGTACCATTTAGTTCATGTTGCGAATTTAGCACATTAGGACATTTAGGGCACTATTTTTGGGAAAATGCAGTTTCGGAAACGTCGGGTCATGTTGGGGTTGATTTAATGGGACTGATTTGCAAAGTAAAAATAAGCATTTCGGTGTTCTTTAGACAATAATGTTTAAATTCAAGTTTATTTCGGTTTAATTATTGTCGTATTTTAAACCCCCACTAAAATGTCCTAATGTGCTAAATTCACACCATGAACTAAATGGTGTGAACCCCTCTACATATTTATGTGTTAGCGCAGGGCCAAATTTAAATCGTCTAACCAATTCAGTCGCACCATGTATTAACAAATCGTTTAAATTTTCGGTATGAAGCGACGAATTATCTCATTCATACACCATGTAGTCCAAATTTTTCTCATACAACATGTTTCGTTAAATGGTTCAAACAATGCTTTCAGTAACCCAATTTCTCAACTGTTTAGGTTTGTAACTGGAATCTACTGTGTAAATGTATAGTAGTAAGATCAATATAAACTGATTACACAATACACTTGTGCTAAACGTGTGAGCGGTGAAAAATACTTTCACCGTCTGGGTATTTTAGGTTTTTTTGTGTATTTTTTATGTGATGCAGTGGTGCGTAAGTGCACGTCTATTGCTATGTACAATGTTTAGCGAATAAGTATATGTACATGCGTGGTTTCAAACATAATTAGCATAATGTTGTTGTTACTGTTTTATGAAATACCCAAGCTTGACTGCGAGCTATATTACTTTTTTGCTAATTTAAAAGTGAAAAATATTCTTGCGCAGAATTGTTTTTAATTTAAATATTTTCAGCAAGATTGTTATGATTTTCTCAGTATTCTGGTTGTGCCAACAATGTAGATCTGCAAGACATAGCTATGCAAAGTAACCCAATCTGTATTAGACTAACTGGATATTGTGGTTATGATTCCCATGCTACCCACATGCAACTCCACATGCAACAAAATGTGGAGCATGTTTTTCATTTAAAAAGTATTAAACTGCTAAATACATTTGTCACTCCCTAACTTCGACAGTGCTTAACTTTTTTAATTTCTAAATTCCGCCGATTATTCATACAAAGACCTACAGTTAGCAAAAATCCGTAATCGATCAAACAAAAATTGAATTCGATGGAAAATTCGATTTTTGAGAAAATTGCACTATTTCGCCTTCCATTTGGTAATATTCCCAACTTAATGTTTTTATAAATAAACGGCAGAATTCCTAAATTAAAAAAAAAGTTAATCATTGGAGAAAGGTACATTCCACAGATGGTGGTAAACATTTCTTTGTGGTAATAATAATATATGAAGCAAACGTGTGTTCAGAATTTGTTTCATGATCTGCATAAGATCTACATTTAGGTGCTGGGCTTCTGACGGAAGCGCCAAACATTTATTACGTTTATATATGCAGAAATAAATTGCCCTTACATACGTTGTTTGCCAGCAATTGTTCCCTGAAGTTGTTCGCCAACATTTGTTTGCAGACAGTTCTTCGTATAAGTCATTTGCTTACTTAACCTAACCTAACCAATCCGAACCTTTCCTAACCTAACCTTACCTACACCTTACCTCACCTAACCTATACTTAACCAAACTTTAATATACATAACTTACCTTATGCGATCAGCTTTCGGGGCACCATATTTGAACCGAGAGTGCGCTTGGTATTGCGGTATTGCCATTTGCTTTATCTTCTATTCGAAACGTACATTTAACTTGATATGAGAGTCAATGTTAGATTTTATTCAATGCCAATAATACCCCTTGCAAAAATTTTAGGTATAACTTTGGTTAATTTCTAGTATCCAGTAGGTATCAAAGTATTTTTATGGTGTATTATTCGTATACACGATTTGCAACCTTGGAAAAGATACCTACGATGGTTTCTTTAAGGTTTCATTATTGGTTGTTGAAAGGTTTCATCTATATCCAATATATTTCATAGGTTTCCAAAATGTTGTACACTGTAAGGTATCTCTCTGACCTATAATAGGTATATTTTGCACCCGATGAGACTTATTTGATACTTGTTTAAACATTTCTGATACCAAAAAAATACAAAAAAATGGGTGCCTACTTACTAGCAACTTGAAAAGCACCTTTCAAATTTTTGTAAGGGAGCACACTATAACAGGTTTTACCGGGAAAAAACGTAGTTTTTTGTTACAACTTATTCAAACCAAATTTAACTTTAAGTAAGACAAACGCGTTTACATGCCGGAATTTCTTGTTTAAAATGCAATTTAAGTCTACATATAAACGAAGTAATTCTTTTCGAGTTGGTGCAAAGCAGCCTGTTCTGTGAAACTTTTGGCATTGGTGGGTCAAATCACGGTTCCAAATCCGTGGTTCTAAGCGAGGCATCCCTGCTTTCCCTGACGCAAAAATGCGGAACCCAGCGTCACGGGTTGCTCGAGTTTTTCTCCTTCATTTCGATGATTTGATGGAAACTTTCGGTTTCGTGATTTCCTTTTTTCTCCGAGAAATTGGAGGGTGTTCGACCGAGTAATGCAGAAATCTGTCGCGCTTCTGACTTATTAGGCCACCATACCGTAGAAAGCGTTCAGTTTTCCAGTGAAAAATTTCATCAAAGTCAATTCCAAGGCACAGTGCGTGGTATTACCACGACTATTGTTGCGTGGTCAATGCGCTTTTTGACGTGACATTATTGTGTCATCAACTGCACGGGGCTATAGACGGGTGCTGGGAATTCTGATGAAGTTGCAGAAACTGCTTGCATCATCGCATTTGCATAACGTTAATTGCAGATTTCATAGGCAATTACGCTCTTGGGTGTTGACTATACCGTATTTCTACTTGGCGTTTTTTTACAAAAGACTCGTTTTTTAAATGCATCAGCGTGCATTTTAAGCTTATTGGTAAAGTCTTCCATACTGCATCTGCAACTACATGTATAATATTTTAAGTTGTCCATGTATTTTGGAGAACGTTGTCATTAGGGGGTTATTGGTGTGCGCATCCGCAAATGACTACCAAAACCGGTTTTGCAGGTTTTGGTAGCCATATGCGCACGCGCAAATCAATTAGTCAATTACAATTCAATTACAATTATTTTTTAGGATTGACACCCCCTATTATAATACAGTGGTTCCGCGACCACTTCATAATTTTGTATTTTAATCGGTACTGCATATATGAGATCGACCAGGGCAGAGGGGCACGTTGGAGAAGTAGAAGTGAGGCCAGTTGGCATATACAGGGTGTTAAAATGAATCGTATATTTGCTATTTAAAATTTCTTATATTTTCGCCTATGGTGTTTGCAAATTATTAATTAAAGGTTGATCTTGAAATATTGCCATCATTAAAACTAATTTTCTAGCATTATTACTAATCCAGTTTTTAATGAAAATACTTTCTAAACCCAGTATTTCTGCTGTAATTTTGACAAAAAAATTTAAAATTTCGCATTTGGCGTTCTATTAATCACTATATGCTTTTATAGAATTATGTAATACAATTGATCGTTTTTGATGAATCTAATTACTCGAAAAATTGTGCCTATTGCGTTCTACCATTACGGACCAAATTTTCAGGTCTCATCAAAGTAAATTGAGTGTACTTGAGGCAAATACAATACATTTTAAAAATTTGGAATTTTTTTATAGGGTTTAATAAAAGTTTATTTTCAGCAGAAGATTCCCATGTTTCAGAAGTTTGAAGACTACTGGTCTCATACAAATACAGGATGAGCATAAAGTTAATTTACAGGTTTACAATTAGAAGACAATACGGTACATTTAAGAAACATTCTGCGATTCATGTGATACACCATTTCAAACGTTTTTCTTCAGTCCATTTCGAAATGTCGTAGTACACATGTTGAATTGAACTTTCACAAAACACAAACTTTATGGGTTGGGGTATTACATGAACCACAGAATGTCTCTATATGGCAAACGTGTGGAATACACGCAAAACGGGCGACAAATTATATTTATGTAACATACATGACATGTACATACGCAGGTATACTCACGTTTACTATAACATGTGATAGATACATAAAATATCTTGCACCGATTTTGCAAATCGTGGAACCATGTGGTGCAAAACACCTTTTCATCTTATTTTTTAGAGTTCAAAATAAAACATGCGAAATTTGCAAAAAAAGTCACACAAAAAACTGTGCATAATTTCACTTATTCAAACGTCTATCAAGCATTGGACAAAATCATGTAGATGGTGGAAAAAACGTTTTTAACTCTCCATAGTTTCCTGAATTCCAATTGGCGTGCGATTTCTTAATTTTCGGATAATAATTCCCAGGGTAACAAAATGTGGTAAGATTTTGGAGCTATCCCTTTCTTGTTTTGGTAAAATAAGTTACTTGTGGAATAAAATGTTTCCCAGTGTGTAAACGCGAACAGGCTTCACACCCTTCATTACTAAATAATATGTAATTATGTAATATGTAATGCTTCCTGGCTATACAATTGCACATTCATTCATTAACAACGTTAGCACGTAATAATGCATTAAGAACTTCATGGATTTGGTTTCCTCATGGTGTGAATTTTTCATTATTTTGTAAATGCCGTTAGGATTCATAAACAGGCATGTAATGGCAAGTGGGCTAACAAGTCAAGTGAAAAAGTCCATTGTACGCGAATTTCACATTTCCTTATTAAAATTGTGTAAATTTATTTCAAAATGAAAACATTACGTGCTGCCACCCTTTTTGAGGAAGTGTCTCCTATTCAAACGCATAATTTCCCCAAATTGAAATGTGCATCAAATTGACATAATAAAACAATTTGTGACATGCTTATTAATTAGGTAGGAGAACAATAAATTGATTAAAATCGTAGTTTGAAAGCAAATTCCTGTCATTAATTTTTCTGCAAAAGGCCATTCACACGACGCATTAATTAACGGTGTCAATAAATAACTTATTGTAGTGCCGGAAGCCATGTTGCATTTTATTGTGTTATCAAAAAGATAAATCGCGTGTTGCTGGCTTTTCCTATTTTTAACAAAAAAAATTAAAATTCCAAACGACCTGAATGTGTTTACGCACACGATGTACATGTATATACAGTATGCATGTTTGAAATGTTAGCAAGTGGCGACAGAATATGAATTGACATGGCGAAAAAGTTTTTTTAATCATATTAACCAAAACATTCTGAACATACTTTGACTTAAAAAATCACCATTACCACTAAAAATGTTTTCCACAATGTATTGAATGAGTCCTTCTCCAGTGATTAACTTGTTTTGTAAATTTATAAATACCGTCATTTATTTATAAAAATAAATATAGTTTGCAAAAATCCATAATCGAACGCGTAACATTCACTTATTTTTAATACATTCTTTATATGTGTGTATGTACAGCGGGATTTTTCCATTTTCAAATCAACTAAGTTGATTTGAAAATGCTCAGAATTATTTTGCAAGGTACATGATCATTGGGGTTGGACTTCACCCTAAAGTGCATTCTTACATGATATTTACGTTATACAGTAAATGTCCGATTAAATTGCGAAATTCGTCATGTAGTGCTCCCAATACACAAGTACTGGCATATTATTCTAAAGGACCCATGCTGATATTTGAATTTATTTAGGCCAAAAGAGAACTAGTTTGATTTCATGAATGCTGACTTGTAGGAATAAATCATGTAGTGTCGATGATTTGGCATGATTGTATCGCACCACAAGTTTATATCACTGAAGCTTGATGAGTTTACACGTTTTGGGTAAACCAACGATCTTCCCAATTCAAGGGAAAGTTTTTTAAATCATGAAAAAAAAATCGCTTTTTTGAAAATTCACTTGTAAATTCAGTGAATGGAATGAAACCGCGTTTTTGTTTCAGTGGTACTTTCTAATCATCCTGCATATCTATGACAGTTTATCGTCTTGATTGTAAGCAAAAACTTGTTAGAAAATCTTGTGTGACTCTTGACGTTTATCGACATTTTTCTACATTTGTCTGTTTTTTTTCTAATGTTGCCAATGATGATATCGTCTAGTTTCCATTTCAGATAAATATTTACTTCCCAAGAACAGACATCCAAATAATTGTTTTCGTAAACACTTTAAAACTGTTATCGTTTCATAGCGGTCATTCCATATCACTATAAATTGTATTGCGCCTTAAAATCATGAAGAATTTCATGTCAAGAAACAACAATAGAGGAAAATCTATCATCTGAATAATTGAAAATTCCTCTAATTTCAAATTGCTCAGCATCTTTTGCATTTTCCAAAAGTTTCAGCCTTTATTAGCCGAGAATAAGGATGTTAAAAATACGAATTTAAATTTCGCAAACGACTTTGAACTGATCGATTTTTGTTAGATGATTTTCAATAAATATGGAATGGCAAGAAATTGTATAAGCGATTTAGGGCATTACGTCCATAAAACCTACAAAGCCAACCAGCCTAAGCGATTTAGACATTGCTAGAAATAGTGATGGAAATCTTAAGGTTATTTTAAAATTTCAATGATTCAAAAAGATTCTTTGGATGCTACACAATTTGTTGTAATTTTTTATTTTATTATATAACTTGTCTTAAGGTTGCCCGGGTCAATACAACATTTACAGAATTACCGGTACATCCTGAACTAACAAATGGCAGTAAATTTTACATGCCAGTTATTCAGCTGTAAAGTGTAATACACTTGTAGAAAAATGCAAATGTAAACACGCGCAAACGAGTCCTTAAACATGTACTGCTGAATACCTGATATACCGTATAAGTACGATGGCCGTACCGAAAGTAACGCAAAACATTGTTTGTAAATTAATTTTTATGCTACAGCATTGAAATTTTTAATATTTGTTACTACTTCCTTTAGGAACACAAAATGAGGAGTGCAGATGAAATAAACCTCAAACTCCTCATGTTCATTCGGAGGGATGATTTAAAAATCCTCGATACTGTTGAAACAACGAGATAAACATTCTACGATATACATGTACATGTACATGTATGTTATACGCCAAGAGAAAACAATTAAGGTGTGACGGGTAAATAAAGATCGTAAATTCCAGTAACACATTTTGCGAGTTTAATCCTACAGTAACATGCAAACCCAATCAGCCTTACAAAACGTATGGAGCACCTCTACACACTTTTTGATCATCAACTACTCAATATGACCGGGCTGATCCTGCCATACTCTTCAAATCCTCACTATACTCATGCCTAAATCATCCAATCGTCACACGTTGTTGAGGATTTAGGATGAATGTTTATGAAACAGAATTATAATCAATTCTTCACTACTCACACTTTACTCCTCATGGTTAAGATTATTAGCAGACGACAACACTACAATCTGCAACTTGTCACTCCTCAAAACTAATTAAATAGGACCCTAACCAGGTTTCTACCTTTAAATTCATCTAGCTCTTCACTCTTCACGCCCAAGCTCCTCACATACACCGAAGGAGTTTGGCAATAAAAGTTTCACAGGATCAGATCCCTTACAAAATGTTTAAAGTTGCTAGTAAGTACTCTTCCATTTTTTGTATTTTTTTGGTATCAGAAATGTTTCAACAAGCATCAAATAAGTCTGATCGGGTGCAAAATATACCTATTATAGGTTTCAGAGAGATACCTTACAGTGTACAACATTTTGGAAACCTATGAAATACATTGGATACGAGGTAACCTTTCAACAACCAATAATGAATCCTTAAAGAAACCGTCGTAGGCATCTTTTCCAAGGTTGCAACTCGTGTATACCAATGATACACCATAAAAATACCTTGATACCTACAGGATATTAGAAATTAACCAAAGTTATACCTAAAATTTTTGTAATGGCAGTTGTCAATGTTATGAGATACTATATTGGTCATTGTTTCAGCAGAATTTTCGTTTACAAATTGTGTCACTATTTTAATTATCATTGATAAATCTTTCTGCTATCTTTATATCAAATTTGCTGTAGACAAATCAAGATATCAACTTTGTAAACAACGTGAATCACTGACTCTGACATTGACTCTTGACTGCCACAAAACATGTGCAAATTCGGCATCGCATTTTGACCAACTTTTTTTTCTGATTTTGTTAACCAACGGAATATTTTTTTTCTTCTCTTCGCAGGTTTTATGATGATGACTGAAGCCAGTGTCGGACTGATACGCAAACGAAGTGCGACCGAACAGATGAATTTGGTATCTTCGTCAACGTTGAGTGCTGCTAGTGTCGGCAGTAGTAGTGTTAGTGGTAGTGGAGGTGGTGGTGGTGGTGGTAGTAGTAGTAGTAGTAGTAGTAGTGATAGTATCAGTATCAGTAGCAGTAGCAGTAGCATTAGCAGTGCTAGTTCCTCATCTTCATTATCATCGATGCCTTCGTCGTCGCACGTCCACCCGCGTAGCAATGACCAAGACCAGTCGAAAGTCAACATTCTCGATCCTTATTTTGATAACACGACGGCCACCAACGTCACTGCTGAGTCAACCAAATCGGCCTACTTGCATTGCAGAGTCAGACAACTGGGCGATAAAGTGGTGAGTAGCCATTACTTTACTAGTTAACATAACTTTTAACATTTTTTTTTGGATTCGGGTAGTTTAACTTGAACTATCCTTGTGAATCTTGTCATTTATAAAGTCAACGTTATATAAGGTATTCGTCGTAGTTAAATCGTTGTGCGTCAAAGGTCGGAGGTTACGTTACCATTGTCTTAATTTTCTAGCATATTAGTAGTATATTGTATATAGGAGAACGCATAAATATCAGCATCATGTTTATTACGCAAAAGTTCTTTCGCAAAAGTCCTCATCAAAGAAATATTTCCTTTAATACGGATTATGTGGTATTTTTCAAAAATCCAAGAGAGAAATTTCAGATATTTCACTTGGCCAGGTGGAGTTTCAAAGTTTCTGTGTTTCAGAGTTTTTGAGTTTCAGAGTTTTTGAGTTTGTGTTTATGGGTTTCGAAGTTTCTCAGATTTTGATCCAGAAATGACTTCTCCTATACTACTCGTATGTGCAGTATGGCAGCTAGCATACGATTGTCAAGTGTCGTAATTTACAAAATATCAGCAAGTTTATTAATTTAGCAGTAAATTACTTCAAATGCGTCTTCGTTGTAAGATTACATCGTAGTTGTCGTAGGATTACGGCAGTTGTCATAATTTACAAAAAAAAATCGTTAAAGGTGCGCTACTTTAAAAGATAATTGATGTCACGCAGTTGTCCTACTGTAAATCTTAGTGAAGATTACGTCAGTTGTCATAATTTGCAAAAAAAAATTCGTTAAAACTGCGTTATTTTAAAAGTGACCTTACGCAGTTGTCCTACTGAAAATCTTGCTAGAAGATTACGTCAGTTGTCATAACGTCATTAACGTGCAAAATTTCATCTCAAACTTGATAACATCAACTTCGTCAGAAACATAGTCAGTTGTCACACTTAAAATTACTCTTGCATCAAGCGTGTTAATTTAGAGTGAAATCTCACGCAGTTGTGTTATATCGAACAACATTATTTTGTTATTTTCACGATTTACAAAATACAGGTCACAGGTGCGTTAATTTAGACAAATTACGTCATGAATCGTAATAATACCTGAACGTAAGTTGTCACAATTTGACGAAATTATCGCAGACTTAAACTTTGTTTCCGAGTATTTTTCCCCACTGCCTTAACAAATGTTTTAGGAGCAACATTGTTTCGTATAATCGAGGTGTTTTGAATGACGTTTCATAAATTGTCCTACATTTTTGCGCGTCATTTTTAGCGTGTTTTGCAAATCTGATAAGCAGTCCGGTGTCGATAAACCCATTGTAGTTGGTGGAATGAGAAATCGATATGGGAAATCGATGCATTGACCAGCGGCACGACGGCCATTCATCAAAAGTCTTCTGCCGAATTAATAACTGGGATTTCGGCGACGATAAATCACTCATTTATGAGAGAAAGTAAATCGCTGCAGTCGCCGGTGGCGCCACGGGGACGCGCTTCGAAATTAAGAAAACAATCGTCACCATTTCGATTTATTTTCTCAAAAGAAAATAACCGGAAGCGACTATTTATAGCTACTGGCCAAGAATTCGACAGTCACTGTTTGTCTCGGAAGAAGTATCAACTACCGTAATCTCGAACTGATGTGATATAGCTTTCTAATATAAACAACAGCTGATATCACTATGCTATTACTGACACTATTGGAAACTAGTGCTACTTTAGTGATACCAGTATATATCACTACTTAACACTATGGATTAGTATACGGTATTAGTATTAATGGTATCAGTACAGTATGGACTGTAGTGACAGAAGTATCCTTCAATATTCCATAAGTACTGATATTAACTGTCAGCATGCATGTATCTTGTTGGTTTAAGAAGGAAACACTGATGATGTAATTGCAGGTTTGCTAATTAAATCCAACAATTCAGCTTCATATATTCAGTGAATCGACTCGTGATACAGATGACACTGTACAGGTAATAATATTGATATTACTATGTGTAGTAATAGTGATACATGTATTATTAACCATAGAAAGATCTTCATCATAGTGATGTCAGAATCCATACTAATTGTTATATACTGACCTCAGTAGTCTAAAAAATCACTATTCATCACTATAGAGTAGCGATATCAATAGTGATCATATACTAATCTTTCCACCAGGGCGTCCAATTACCTCCGCTGATTACGACGAGGAAACGAAATTTGAAGTTTATTAATTTAGTAGCTCGATATCTGGCACTGGCCTCATCAAAAATTCAGGCGGAAATTGCGTTAAGAGACCCATTCGCTCGCCAAAGGGCCCCTAGTGACCATTTTCGACTCGGGAGTCGTGACAACCGAGTCGATTATCAGAAACCGCGTTGGTTTAATTATGAACTGCGAAGATTTAAGTCGAAGCGACGATAAGATGCTTTTTTGACGTGTCCAGAAAGCGGCTGTTTCATAAACGCGTAAATACGCGTCATTTTTGGAGACACGTCAGACTGGTCAAGATGCTTATCACTTGGAAAAGGACACATTGTAGATGGCGAAAAGTCATCGAGTACATCGATGACGCGGTATCGGCTAGTCGAGGAAATGGAAAACTCTTGCGAGATGACCGAGACTCACCAGAGACAATGAAGTAATGTCAAAAGTTGCTCGTGACGCAGAAAAAGACATACATGTATACTGGATGAACATAATCTTTATCCCCCAAATAACATTTACACCGTTGTAGATATGACAATTCTGCTTGTGCTCATGTATAGGAAGTCAGGGGTGCACTATCCAATAGTGCAAAACCATTTGTAGCCATGTTTTCAAGGTCTTTCAGACAGGAAATACTTCAAGAAAGCAAAATCGACATGCGGTCCCAATTTGAATGTTGTAGAGCATGTCCATATTAGTGTAAATCCATTGCATCCCCTCCTTAATTGCTCAATGAAACGTGCAAGTAGCGATAATTACAGTTTACTTGTCACAAATACTACACCTTTTTAATTGTTTGTAAGCACCCATGATGATGATAAGCACCTTATTTCGTCATCATGCCATGGATGCTTATAAACACCTAAAAAGATGTAGTATTTGGGACAAGTGAAGCACTTTTTTTTTAGAGTGTGGGTTTCAGTGAGCTAATGGGGATTATTGATAACAACACACGAATAATACCATACTAACCATCTATCATAACGTACATTGGCCGCACTAAAATGTATCTTCTGTACATTCTTGTATCACTTGTATTGCATACATTTGGAGTGAACAGCACAAACATGTTATGGTACAGGTAATAAAACTGTAATTATCGCTACTTGCACGTTTCATTGAGCAATTAATGTGGGGAAGTAATTAATTTGCACTTATATCGACATGCTCTACAACATTCAAATTGGGACCACATGTCGATTTTGCTTTCTTGAAGTACTTCCTGTCTGAAAGACCTTGAAAACATGGTTAAAGGTCAAATGGCTTTACACCATCGGATAACGCACCCCTGACTTCCTGATACATATGCACACACAGAATTGTCATATTTACATAGGTGTAAATGCTATTTGGGGGATAAAGACTTTATGTTCACCCGGCATAAGATGTCGAAGAACCACCTAAGACTAGTGAAATAAGCTTACGACGTGGAAAATGCACCTATAGGATGGTGAAAGCTCAAAGAAATCATGAATGTTATACGTCCATGACATATGAGAGATGCCAAAGTTAATGCTGAAGACGTGGAAAATATTTCTCAGTTACTCTCCTGACACGTAAAGTACTAGTCGGAGAGACTGGTGACATGGATAACACTAGTCGAAGACTTATGTCTTGAGATGGAAAGTTCCATGAGAGATATGACGTCTCACACGCTGTCGAAAAGTCAGTTTGCTCGAAATTGTGCGTATTTATCGCCCATCTAGTTTAATTGGCCATTGTTAATTGTTGGGATGGCTAACGTTTTGCTGGTGTCAATTTTTATTTTCTTTCTTTTCCTTCTTCGTTGTTGTTTTTTGTCTTTTTTTTTTTGGCAAATAATTTCTTCCCGATTGTGCGTCGCTCGCATATGCTCCAGCGAGATAAGAAGCCCCGAATAAATGGAGCTTGATTACAAAAGTTAACGCGCGAGGCCCTAAATCATGTTTTCTCCGCAGTTTACATTATGAAAGCATACGCTGTTGGCATCGACAATGACGAAATACGTGGAGGGAGAAGAAGAGAGTGAATTATGCGAGGAATGGTCCTCAGAGGACTCAACCGACCCCTTTTAAGAAAATACCAAACGACGAGATCAGCTTCGTGTTTTTAAACGGAAAAAAAACACGTAAGATTTGTTTTCGCGAAGATATGACGATGATGTCCCAGAACTGTCGACGGACGGACCCTCGAAGTCGCTCGCGTTTTGAGGAGATAATCCATCAGGAGGAGAATTTGGTGCGATGAAGTCGTAGCGACATCAGCGAAATGAGTGGGGAAAATCATAGACAAACTAGATCCTAGTTTGGAGGAGGAAAATAACGCTGATGTGACGTGGAGTTGGAACATGTTGGAATCCAGTTGGAACATGTTGGAAACGCGACAAAGACACGTATACGACACGGCATGCACTCGTCAAATTTGTATAGGACGTATACCGAACAGTCGTCAGAGGCACTCATGACGTGACAAACATGTATGTCAAACATTCGTCAATGAGTTCGTTAAATACGTTGATATCGTGGCAAACACTCGTCAAGAACAGTCACGACGAGCTAGATGGACGTTTGACATGTCAAACAGTCATCTAAGATACTCATTACATACTGAATAACTCGTCACACAAGCGACAAAAACGCATGACATGCTAAATGAACATTACATGTCAAACACTTATGTCCACATACTCGTCTAAGATACTCGTGACATGCAAAATAACTCGTCACACACACGACAAAAACGTATGACATGCTAAATGAACGTATGACAAGACAAACACTCCTCAAAGACACTCACGACATGCTGAATAAACATTACATGTCAATCGCTTATGTCAACATACTCGTCTAAGATACTCATGACATGTAAAATTACTCGTCACACAAGCAATAAAAAAGTCAAACACTCATCAAAGACACGACATGCTGAATAAACATTATACATGTCAAATACTTATCAAAATGAAAATCATGACATGCTAAGGATACGTGTGACATGTCAAACACTCGTCAACGACAGTCACAAGCTAAATGGACGTATGGCCACACACGCGTCAAAAACACTCATTACGTGCTAAATACACGTGTGGCATGTAAAACTCTCGTCGAAGACACTCATAACACACTGAATAAATGTATGACATGACACACTCGTCAAAAACACTCATGACGTGCTAAATAAAGTTTTAATGAAAGTATGACATTTCAAAGACTCTTCAAAGGCACTCAAGGCATACTGAATAAACATATTACATGTCAAGCACTAATCTAAATGGCAATCATGACATGCTAAATAAACGTGTGGCATGTCAAACACTCCTCAAATACTCATGTCAGTGCAAAGATTCGTTAAAGACACACACCATGGCAAACACTCGTCAATGACTCTACATGTGAAAGACACATGTGACACGACGAAAACTCCTCAAATCATGACGAAGATTTGTCCAAGACTCATGACATGCTAAAGTCACGTATTAGATGGATTGCAAATATGAGTCAAGACACTCGTAGCATGGCAGATTATTCGAGGACATTATGTGTCACTCGTCAATGACACTCATGACAAGCTGGGCATTTTCACGCGTGAGATGGCAAAGACTGATCAAAGAAACGCGTGGAATTGCACAAACGACCTCGTCAATGATACGTTTGACATGGCCAAAGCTAAGCAAAAACATATAAGGCATGCCAAAGATTCCTCAAAAAAAAATCGTAAAAGGTTAAAACGCGCATGAGATGGCGAACATATCAAAGATGTTTCTGATTTATCAAAGACTTAAATGTTGCACTCGATTGAGATGACATACTTACGCGTGTCATACGCTAGATGACATTGGAACGTATGCCACGTCATTGCTTAGCAAAGAAACTAAAGACGTGTCATCCATTTCTCGAAGACATTCTTGACACGTTAAGAGATTGAGTTGGTGAAACACGGATGACATGTCAACAACACGTGAATGTAACATATATTTGTTTTTTTAATTTACTGTACATAGATAGATAGTTTATTCAATATTAATAAGAAATTATAATTTAAGCAAATCACTCTTAGCACGACGTTATTTAAAAAAATAAAACTTGTGGGTGCTAATCGTTAGTACACATTTGTTATTGTTAAATGACAGTTATAATAAATATTTTAACATCCAATAATTATTACATTTGTTATTGTTAATTTCAGATCTAAAAAGTAGTTCAGCAATAATTGTCATCAGAATACAGTTATAATATGAAATTCACATTAATTAATTGTCAAATGAATAGTTAATATAATTTCCACATACTTGATAGCCATACATAAGCTAAATATCATGCCTAAATATCATTAACCGGTACAATAGTCGATGAAATAGTTTTTTAGCTCTTTTTTTTAAAATTTAAATGGCGATTTGTTAGCGAGGAGGGACTCGGGCATCCCATAATTTGAAATTTCAGGGATGTAATATGATCGTAAAAATGCTGGCCGTAACATGTTGGGTGGTTGTGTGTATTTTGCTGCCATGATAGCAAAGAGTGTTCCTATATGTCTAAAATAGATAAATTAAAAGGAATGTAGATGCAAGAACAGACTTTTCTTATCCTTACTTGGGCGAAATGCAATCGCATTTGGACTTTTACGCTTTCATCTCGAAATTGGATGAGAATCGTGATATGTGAATTTATTATAAATTTTATAAATTGCTCGACGCAATAGGGGAATGCGAAGAGGAATTTCTCTTCATATCTATTTAGATTTTGGCACGCAATTCGTCGCCACCCTTCCTCAGATATACCCTTAATGGCGCTCTCGCTTAAATGCGATTTGTGAACTTTCGCAAAATATTTCATTTTTGGCACCTCTGTAAGCTGGGCTCACCACTTGTCATGGCGTTTCCATCAATACAGTATATGTTAAAATTCTGCAACTCTTTTTAAGTCAATTTGAAGCGAGAAATCTTTATCATATTTCAAATTGAAGTATTGATTAAAATTTCAATCAGGCAAGGGTATATCAGGTACTGACTAAATGTGACATAAAAATTCGCAACGATTGACAGTCAGGTTCATATATGCTGTATCTGATTCATGTTTAGTTTATACATATTCAGTTTCAACCAAATTTTCATCCAAATTAAGCAGGTCTACGTGGAAATTTTGTGGCAGGATAATTGTCCAATTTCTTGAACCACTGCTATAACAGTACATTTATTGGATTGAAAATACTGATAAAACATTAATGAAAATAATTATACATTTAGTAAAATACGGATTTATTCAAAATGCATGTATTTAAAACGCCGACAACGGTACATTTATTATACATATTGGCAATTAATTAAAAATCATTTATTAAAACTACTGACAGTAGCGAATTTATTGGCTTGAAAATACCGATAAAACATTTACTGGTAATGAGAATAATTATATATTTATTAGAAATACGGACGTATTCAAAATGCATGTACAGTATTGAAAACATTGGCAATTAATTAAAAATCATTCATTAAAACTACTGATAGTAGTGCATTTATTGGTTTGAAAATAGCGATAAAATAATTTACTGATAATGAAAATAATTATAAATTTATTAGAAATATGGGTGTTAAAATGCATTGATTGATAATACTGACAACAGTACATTTAGTGGAAATACTGACAACGATACATTTATCATACACATTCTCAATTGAACATTTGTAGAAAATTTTGATTATTTCACTTATTAAAAATACTTATGATTGGACATTTATTGAATACATGAATGATAATGTACTGCTAATATTGAAAATATTGAAATTTATCGAAAACTCTCACAAACCGGAAGTGCTAGAAATTCACCGCGTTCCTTCGTGAATAGTGAGCAATATTTAGGAAAAAAAATAAATTAAGTTTTTTTTGATTTCATTTGACAAAGCACGGAGGAACCTTATTAGGAAAAATTGAACTCGGTCGCTCTCGAATAATTTCATTTGAAAAGTGGGGCTCGGATAAAAGAACGCGTATTAAAAAAAAATTGCGTAATAAAAAAAGGGAAATGCGATATAAACGCTAGGGGTTTTATATTAGGCAATTTCAGCAACTCCATGTTTTTAGCGCTAATGCTGGCGGCGTGAAAGTTGACAAAAATGATCAGAATTTATTCGCGATGGCTAAGAAAGGCAAAGGCAAGAAAGAAAAAAAAAAAAACTATCTAAGTGGTTTTTGCGTAAAATAAGTCTTCGTCCTTATCAGCGAGCGATTTCTGGCTGACTGCGATTTTATTTATTAAGACTTTTTCGTGAATTAATATCTATGGGCTGCTGCGAAGCTATTAAATCTAGTTCATTGAATGACGTGATTTATGCCAGCGACTCAAAATTCATCTAATGGCGTTTTAAGGGGGCGGAATTTTATCAAGTCGAGTCGAAATTCAATTGGCCCGATTTTAATGTCGATGCGTTGAGTTTTGGTAAAGAAAAATGTGCGGTATCGAAAGAAAAAAAAAACGAAAAACTGGCAAAGATTTGTCAAAATTGGACGTTTATTGAAAATATAAGAATATTTTTTATGTAATATTTTGGGGAGAAAAAATTATGAAAATATAAGGTCAAATATGCATTTATTGTATAATTTAGGGTTTTTGCATTAAAAATACATTTTTGGAAATGTATAAAATAATTTTTTTAATATTGCACGCGTTGGAATTATAAGATTTGCAAGATGACAATTATGGCAAATTAAATTTTAAGAATAACTTGTTCATGAAAATAGGAAGAAAACATAGGAGGGTTGGAAACGATATGGTCATACGTAAGGTCATAAAGGCATATATTAACATTAATATACGGATTGTTTTGAAAATTTGAAAATTTGAAAATTTGAGATCGTCTCCATCGTGGTACAAATATTTGTGAAAAATATACCATTAACTAAGACAATAGCAATAATTGTTTACTAAATAGGTGGTTCAGCTGTACAGGAGTATTGTACTGGACCATTGTGCTTGACCATTTATTAAACCATATATTTTTGGCCAATTCCATATTCGTAGTAGGTACAGTATAATCTTGGATGGTTAAATTCAAGATGTACGAAATATGCGCAATACCACTCGGGCCTTTATCATCGCTTAATTAGCAATTATTATTCTGAATTTTACCTCTGAAAAATACAATTTATGCTCTCCGCATGAGATGAGCCAAGTGCTATTTGCTTATTTTCTCTGGCAAATGGTTGTTTTGTAAAGAGGACGTGGCTTTGTTGGGGCCTCTAATGACGCCACCGAGGGACATAAAGAGCGTCTTTAATTAACACTTCCTAATTAACTTCTCAGTGACGCAATCTAAGAAAGTTTACCCAGCGAAAACTACACGTATGAAAACTTCGTTAGCGACCAAATAGTGCTGCATTATTTTCACGCTCATTTTTTGGTTGTTTTGGCAGCTGAAATGTCGTTTCTCGTTACTGGATACATTAGCAACAAACGAGTTTTTTTTCCTTAAATTGGACGAAAATGTTACTTTCGTAGCGACAAAAATTTTTGACTTAATTATTAGGCCTACTGTTTATTTTTATTCACGTTGTTGTGAAGGGCCTAGGATCAGGCCATGAACCGCCATTGTTTTGGATATGTTTATAAAATAAGTAAAATGCACGTAATTACATTATTTGCGGTCTGGCATCAATCTTGCAACCTCGCATTGAAACAAAAATATAAAATTTGTAATAAAAAAGTGCAAACGAGGAAAATTTTAAAATTGAAAAAAAAATCAGCCCATTATATTTTATTTTTAAATTATACTGTACTTAAAACTTGAAAAATTGAAGAAAATTTGCAAACGAATTTGGAACAAAGAGAGGTTTTGTCTTAAATTAGACGAAAAATATTACTTTCATGGTGACAAATATGGGGCCTTGTGTTTTTTCAAATTATCAAACTTAATTTAAACTTTGTAAAATATATTTAAAGAAAGTTGTAATGTTCCAAAATTAGTTAGTGGTGGCCCGATTTCCGAGTAAAAAAAACTCATTTTTCAAAAGAGTGAGAATTGTTTTTAAGACGCCCTTTATCGCCAAATGTTCTGCCTTCAATTTAACGGGTTTTTTTTTTTGAGAAATAATTTAATAGAGTGGCAGCGAAATTTCACCTTTGGTGCCACGTGATAAACCCCCGATGGCGATTGGGCTGAACGAGTCCGACGTAAAATTCATCGTCCGAAAAATCCGGTCCAAATATATACGGAATGGAGTCCACCTGTGAAATGAAGGACGCCAGTAAAAGGGCTGTAAAAATGCCATTAGGGGTCGCAATTACTTAAAAGCTGGCCCTTTTGTCGTTTGATAAAGGGAAACAATAGTAAAACCATCAAAATGGTGACCGACTTTCAGCGTGCAAACCCTGGCGCAGTTTTGCTCTAAAACAGCAATAAACAAAAATAATTCGCTTTCATCGAAATAGAAACGGGATATTTCGTGACGGAATTGCCGAAATACTCAAGGTCCTACATGTACGTTTGACACAAATTACTACAGCCTTCGATTGCGAGGAACATTTTCTATAATCTTACATTTTGATCTCAATTGTAATCGAGTCATTTATGAAATGAAATCATGGAAACATTTTTAAGGTTATGCCGTAATTTATGTTTGTAAATTTTGGAGAATAAGGTTAAAAAATGGTTAGAATCTATTTAAAATTTTAAGAATATGTTTTAGAAATTTGCAAGATTTTTCTTACATTTCTTCTTTTTCTCACAAGATCTTACATTTTGATCTCAATTGTAATCGATTCATTTATGAAATGGAATCATGGACAACTATTTCAGATTAAGCCGTAATTTATGTTTGTAAATTTTCATGAAGAACACGATTAAAAAAAGTTTAGAATCAATTTAAACGTGTAAGAATCAGATTTGTATATATTTGCAAGATATTTTAATTTTCATGAATTAGTTATTTAATTTCATTCAATTTGAGAATTTGTTTCAGAATTTCATTACAGGTATTTATTAGAATTATTGCTGGCGTTCCTGTAATAGAAAAATTCAGTGAATTTACTGTACATATTAGGCTTTATATCTGGAGTCGACAAACGCACTTCTTGAATTTACTTTCATGAACCACGTTTCTCCACTTTGAAACAAGTGGAAATTACGAAGTGTAATTTATGAAGTGAAATCATGGAAAACTCTTTAAGATTATGCCGACATTTAGGTTAAATGGGTTTAGACTCAAATTAAAAATTTAAGAATCAGTTTTACAAATTTGCAAAAATTTGGTTAATTTTCAATAATTAGTTACATGTATATAATTTTATTCAATATTTTTGAATTGTTTCATAATTTCATTCCAGGTATTTATTAAAATTATTGCTAACGTTCCTGTAATTGAAAAATGCGATGAATTAACAAATTTAATTTCATGAAACACGTCCGTAGTACATGTATAACAAAAGTCATCTATGGGCCACTTTTCCAAAGTTGACATTAAAATAAAAACAAATTCACTTCCAATCAAATAAGTTTAATAAGTTTTTTTTTTATAATTTTAGTAAGTAACAAATTTATATTTATTAAAAATGCTATAACATGCTTTCTCCTTATTGTTGTACCGTACTCCTCGACATGGCAAATGTTTTTTCCAAGCACATGTGTTTAGGAAAGATAGCATTTTGTACATGTTCACTTAATTTGCTCGCAAGAAAAAATAACTTTAAATTTCAGTTTTATTCAAGAAAGGTGGTCCAGAGAAGACTTTCGCTGTATACAACTCACGTCTCCAATTTGACCCAGCTGTAAAGTACGAAGTGTCGAGCATGCTCACGACAAAGGGCTCCAATGGTTGTTTGCTAAATATCATAACGGACTAATACGCGTCGAGTATCCATTAACACGGTTTTGAAATATCACTTTTAGCGTTTAATTTATGAACATTGAATGTTCAACGTAATGCCTCAGTATTTTCTCCTTCATCTCGATGTAAGGACGCTCTGAATGCGCATAAAACACGCCAGATTAAATTCTGGTTGAGGTCAAGCGCCGTAAGTTAATCGTTGCCCAAAGTGGGAGTAATTTTCGTTTTCACGAAGATGCTTTTATAACCAAATTTGCGGTTGCCGAACGAGACCACGAGGAGAACATCGAGTGGACAATTAAGGGAGTCGAGAGGATCCAATTAGGGAAAACGAAAAGATGGACGACCAATTTTTATGCACGATTGTTTAAATGAACGTCTTTGTTACGACCTAATATGCCGGAAAATTCGCGGAGGATTGATAAGAAAGTTTAAAAAAAAAATGAATACGAGCAACTTAAAAGTGAGAAATAATATTGGCAAAGTTTTTCGCGGTGAAATTGAAAATATCGTAAAATTATATTTAAAGCAATATTTCATGTTTCGTAAATTTTTGATTTTTCTATTTCATCGCTACAACATTCCTGGTCAAACATACGGTATGGAGGCGGAAGACTGCGTATGACGTTTGTTTTATTACTTGGTTAACGGTTGTAGCTGAGATGTTTTAGTAATTTAATTTAAATTTTACGCTTAATCGATAACCTAATTTGCCATACACCGCGTGAATTTGTATGATCAGCACGTCTTAAGAAGCACAATTTAATGGAAATATTTCTACGTATCGTGAGAAAGTAACCTGGCAAGTCAGGGTGGAGTTGGTGGAAATTCCATCTACACCATGTTTCAGTTTTATATTATGATATTTGTCGACTACAATTGCAGTAAAACCATCTTCGAATTTTCTGGGTATAAATTTGTTTTCATTTCGTTTTGATTACTAAAATGTAGTCTTTCGTGTTGGCACGAAATTTTCTTAGTACGAGTGTTCACCCTTTTCCTCGACGTGTATTTGTTTTCAAGCAGGTAAAATTAATGAACACGATTATAATTTACTTAAATCTTCGTACGAAAGTCGTTTCACTCGACAACACCCTGTACGCACTTATTAGTATGTAGGGCGGCAAATTCCGCACTGTCGGCCTATTAGTATGCGAGTGCAGTTTTGCATTAATGTCTGTTAAATTTAATATCTGGTAATAAATGAAGCTTCTTATAATCTAGTGTCAATCCACATTCTGGTAAATACGGTCCTACGTGAACAGCTATTAATAATATCGCGACTCTCTACCTTCTTTCTCTCTCTCTCTCACACACACACAAACACACACACAATTTAATATGCGAAATTTTGCCTTAATCCGGCGAATTTTTCGTTTTGCACGCAGGCCCGCAACGTGCCGTTATTTTTATTATTATTATTTCACGGGGCATATGCTGAAACAGTTTTATTTTAAATTAGGATTTTCGCTTCGTGTCAAAAGATCATTTCACAGAAAATTAAGCGCGCTCCGCTCTCGCTTCTCGCTTCTCTCCTCTCCTCGTTTTTGGGGGGTGATTTTGGAGATTCTTATCTTAATGCTGTTTTCCCATTTTCCTCATTTCCCCTTTAGGCCCATTCGACAAAATTCAACGCGACGAGAAGGGTTCGAGAAGTTAACGACTTTTTCTGTCGATTGCTGATCGACTGTATTTGCCAAAAGATGCGCTAGCTGCCCACTGGTTACACTGGACTCCGATTAATGTTATCGCGGATAATGTTATCATTTTTTTATTGTTATCGAAATCGCCAAGTCCCGAACGCTCGCATGCAAATACACAGTGAAATCACCGGTTATTGTTATCAACAATTCGCTTATTGTCATCATTTTTCCACATGGAGAATTCGTAAAACACGACCCAAGTAAAAATATCAATTGGTTAACAATTCAATCAATAGGTTTAATGACAGCAATTGGTATTAATTGTTCATTTAATATCAATTGTTATTTATCATT
>JAQGAF010001727.1:0-28110 GCA_034687865.1 Kryphioiulus occultus
TACAAAACACATTTTTCCGATTTTAAATCCGACATTTGGTTTCTGAGAAAAACACATTTTTTTACTCGATTCTTGCATGTGGCCCGAATTTTTTGCTCGTAAGTGTACATGTTACAGAAGTCATTCATCATTCATGAATCATTTTATTAAAATGTTCCTATTACAGTACAAGTATTTCTAATGTGGTACAAATTTATCCAGCAGTTATCTCAAGTGACCAATCTAATCAGATGTAACATACTGTATGTTATCTCATCAAATGCAATTATTTTTGACAATCATTAACAACATTACCAGAACGCCATGTAAGCTTACTGTACATGTACATGTATGTTAGTTCTGGTTGGTTGTGGAGTTTAATGGACGCAATGCCTGACATAGTTAAGATAGTTTGCCAACTATGATAGTTAGCAAATCCCGTCAAATGATTTTATCTCAGATAATCACTAGTTTCAACTGTATCTGGATTTTGGTTAATCTTCTCAAATTTACATGAGGTGATCAACATATTGAACGAGGTTTGTACTGACCCAGGATTTTAATTCCGTGAACTGCATGTGCATGTACTTACATGTTACAGTAATCATTCATCATTCATGAATCAATCATGAATGATCTTATTTAAATGCTCTTATTACAGTACCAGTATTGCTAATGTGCTGCAAATTTATCCAGCAATTACACGTGCTGTACAATAGTACTGGAATTTTAATGCACGAACACCTTATTGTACAGTGTACAGCGTACTTAGAAATTTCATTCTGTAAGATTAGAAAGAAAATCCAGCCATTTATCCAAACTGTTGTGGTAATAAATAGCATAAATCTCGAATCAAATTGAGATGTTTTATTTTTGAGTTTCCAATTAAAAAGGTTATTTCCCCTATTTGTTGGCAAGCCTCCTTTATACTGAAGTTGTTCAAAATGAACTCTTCTACCTCTGTAGAGACAGTTACTGTTAAGGAGTGTACAGTATACGTTTTGCAAGCAGCCAATTAATGTAATCATCCATGACTTCACACGCTGAGACCATGCTGGTCAACATACAGAGAGTAAATTACTATTGTGTCATAGTCCAAGTGGTCAACATACAACATACAGAGGTGCAGGTGGTCAACATACAACCGTCAGAGGTGCACGTGGTCAAAATGTAGAGGTCACATTCCATTGAGTCAATGTGGTGACAGTCTTGCAAGTTAAATGTGTTCAACATAGGGAGGTGGTCAACTTTGGAGGTTCTGCTGTATCTAGAACCTCTGTTGACCATCACTGCTATCGTTGGCATAGACACATGGATGGTGGACAAGCATGAAGGTGGTCAGATGTTATTTATAAGAAAATGTAATCGTGTCTTGACATGTTGAGCAGATACAATTGCTATTTCACAATGTCTCCTGGAATGTAAATTCAAGACACACGTGACTTTGGCCCTTTCAACACTTTGCAACTACATTCTCAGCTTGCATAAAGAAATGTCAAGACGTTGGTGTCTTTGACTTTGACGATTTTGGAACTGCTTGAAGCGTGTATTTCTATGTTTGGCATTTAATATACAGAGCATGTTTGAGCTTTTTTTTTTCATAAATCTATGGTCATTGAAAAGTGTTGATAGGTCATCGTGGAAACGTGAATGAACAATCGATTCTTTCACAAACCTTTACCATACAGTATGTGAAAAACACGTTTGTCAGATTTGTATGAAACAAAAATCCCCCACACCTGGAAAACCAGGATAATCTGGAATTGTCAGGGAAATTGAAAAGGCCTGGAAAAGTCAGAAAATTGATTTGAATAAGTTAGGGAAATTCAACGAGTCAATAACAGATTTTGAATGGCTAGTTATTAGTTGGTATAAAAATAGATGACAATGATTTTGTGAAGGAAATTTATACTGAAATAGTCAATTAAAAAACTAATCTGAATTTGCTGGTTCCTTATGAAAATATATTTGATATCTCCTGTTTACATGCTGCATAATAAGCAATTTAGCATTCCTTGCATTGGCTTATGTTATATTTTTGCATTTTGCGTGGTCAGGGTGGACAGGGAAATTTGTTGTAAAGTCTGGAAAAGTCAGGGAAATTTGTTGTAAAGCCTGGAAAAGTCGGGTAAATTTGTATTAAAGCCTGGAAAAGTCAAGGAAATTTCAAACATCATCCCTGTGAAAATACTAAACCGTATCGAAATATATCATCTCATATAAGGTTAAGTAACCATACAGAAAACAATATTTTATATTGAAATAGTCAAAAAAGCTAACCTGAATTTACTGTTTCTCTATGAAGATATGCTGTATAATGAAAATTTACCATTCTTTGCATTGGCTTATGTTATGGTTTTCGCATTTTGCGTGGTCAGGGAAACGTTTCAAAAATTGGAATAGTCAGGGAAATTCAAAATGTCATTCCTGAGAAACTACTAAACCTTAATTAAATATATCACATGTAAGGTTAAGTAACTATATGTGAAATCTAATTTCAGCTGAAATTGTCAATAAAAAACTAATCTGAATTTGTCATTTCCTTATGAATTTTTTTATTTAGCATTATTTGCATTGACTTAGGTTAATTTTTGTATGTTGTGTGGTCAGTGTGTTCAGGGAAATGTTTTAAAGCCTGGAAAAGTCAGGAAAATTGAAATTACATGTATAATCCCTGTGAAACTACTAAACCTAACGAAATACATGATCACATGTAAGGTTAATTAACCATACATGAAAAATCTAATAACAGGATTTATGACTTAACAGTATTGCATTCTTGTATATACCCTATATGTAACATGTATGGTAGATGTATTTGTTGGCCATTGATATCACTGAACGTTTCGAGACTAACCATAGCCTTATTTTTGACATAATTTGTCGTTGCTTTGATGTCTTTAAAGTTTTCAAATTTTCGCCAAAATGGGATAAAATTAAATTTTACAGAATTAATAAAATCAAATTTTCGCCAAAATATGACAGAATTAAATATTGGAACAGAATTAATAGAATCAAATTTTCGGAAAAATGTGACTGAATTAAATATTGGAACAGAATTAAATCTTGTGTTGATTTAATGAACGTTTGTAGCTATAGCAGGCATAATAACAATACAAGATCCTTGCCTTAAGTTTTTCTCAGATTTTACTGCACTGCTCCCTAACTCCTTGATGGGGGTCTGAGTGAGTTCAAAAGTTCAACATGTTTTAAATCCAGTCAATTTAATTAGTTCTATTACAATTTTCAACGGCTAAACGAGCTGTTGAGCTAAATGTTGGCTCGTCCACCATGGAGTTAAATATGTTGGGCATTAAACCCTCACGTGGGATTTGCAGAAAAATATTTTATGCATTCAAAAATCGTTTACTCAAAAGCCGGAGAATTTGGACAAATATGAATTTTGAATATTAAATGCTCGATTTATTCGCAGAAATGAACGAACAACGCATTGTGAATTTTGACGATATGAAGCCGATTACCCATGCATGCTCAACGAAATCGAGTATATAATGCTTCAATTTCCTGAACAATTAAATTGTAAACCATGAAGAGAATAAACATTCGCAACATTATTTGCAATCAATTACATCTGCAACACGTTAAGCAATTCCTAACGCATGAAATGACGGTTACGAAGTTGCGTGCCAAAATTTGCATAATGAAATAAATAGGACGTAAATGCGAATTTGTCATAATGCAAACTGATCGATGAGGCCAATAGACGTTTTCAAACAATGTTGGATAACTCAGCCACAATGTTTGGACATCAGTAAACATTGTAATGAAATTATGAAGCAATTTTGCTGAAACAACAATTAAATAAGTTACTTTCTCGCTATTGTCTTTCACGATATGTTTCAAGCTTTTAAAGCATTATCAACATATAACATATCAAAATGTTTCATACTGCCATACTGTCATGATTTTGATTTTATTGGTAGAATTTTATTGGTTGATTATTTGTAAGAAACGTAGCCAACTTTTATCTGTAATGACGAACATAAGACATTACAAAAATACGTATGTTTTTGGAAATACAGGATGCTCATAAATTCCTTTCCTAATTTTTTACAAAAATTTCGAAAAAATACTTTTAAAAGACGACTGAAATGAAGTGTAAATTTACATCAGACATAAATATCAGATTAAGGAAAATTTCAAATTTACTGACATACAGCAAATCTTATTAAGACGAATTGTTAATGAAATACCCACATTTTTAATCAAGCTTTGGGTGCGCTAGAATACAGGATGATCATGATTTCAAAAAGTTGGTCCTTATACCCTTAACAGTTTACAAACATCTATATTTAAAAACTGTTAGTGTTACAAGAACTTGGCAAACTTTTGTGAGTAGTGACGAATTTAAGACAATACAAAAATACGTATGTTTTTGGAAATACATGTACAGGGTGCTCATAAGTTCCTTCCCTAATTTAAATTTCGAAAAATTATTTGTTGAAAACGAGTGAAATGAACTGTAAATTAGCATTAGGCATAAATATCAGATTATGAAAAATGTCAAATTCACTGACAAACTGCATATCTCATTAAGCCGAATTGCTATGATATTCCCACATTTTTAATCAAACTATGGGCGAGCTAAAATACAGGATGAGCATATTTTCAAAATGTTGGTACTTGTAACCGTAACAGTTTACAAAAAATTATATTTAAAAACTGTTAGTTAAAAGAAATTAACCAACTTTTGACAATAATAACGATTTTAAGGCAATACAAAAATACATGTACATATGTTTTTGGAAATACTGTACATTAGAAAACGAATGAAACGAACTGTAAATTTGCATCAGAAATAAATCTCAGATCAACGAAAATTTTAAATTTACAGCCACATAGCATATCTCATACAGGGTGATCACGGTCCTATATCCTCATTACAGGAATCTATTTTTTTTAATGTTTCATCAACGAGTCATCTAGAAGCATTGGCAACGAAAATCCATATTTTTAGTCAAACTATCTTGGTGGTTTTCCTACAGTAGGTAATGTCATTATCGGACCCTGTAACTCAGATTCACGAAATAAAACGAAATAAAATTATAACTTTTGTAAAATTGGGTTTTGAAACGAGGATTGTATTTTATGGTCACCCTGCACATGCATATCTGCTGTTGTTAGGTTTCACATTTATACGATATTCTGCAATATGCAGTATAAACAGTATCACTTTCAGCTTTCGGTCTCTCCTAGCTTCCTATCATTTTGTAAAACTCGTTATTTAGTTGCCGTTTCCTGTCATAACCGGAAGTCGGTTGAAACGAAGGACTGCTCTATCCCCCTCTTGAAATATTCATTACAGAATTATGTAAATTTATTATCGAATTGCCATGCCTGTGAACCATGCAGTTAATACATAAAATTCAACGGCGTTTGACCTCTTCCATTCCCTTTTCCCCCCTAGGAATTTCGCCAATATTGACAAACCGATTTGCGTGAAACACAAGCTACTTCTTGCGAAATGTATCATCTTTTTCCTATTTTCAACCCCGGTTCGTCATTTTATACTTGCAACGTAAATTTGCAACTAGATAGCAATCAGTTGCTGATAGTAAACTGACTGGCACTAGTACATGTATGTTTGATGATGACAATGCAACCAGCCTGAAAGTAATACTGAAGCATCGCATTTTATTGATGTAATCCTTGTGAGAATTGCAAACATTATTGCAAGCATTCAACTACCAATTTGCTATCAATAAAAATTCTGAAAAAACATGATTGCCTATCTGTTAGTAACATTTCGATCAGTCTTCTATCAGAAACAGATTGCTATCCAGTTGTAAATTCATCGTCAAACATTTAAGTTTACTATTAGCGCCTGATTGATATCTGGTGCAGTTGCAAATTCAACTCCAAATATTTCATTTAGTTTATTATCAGCAACTGATTGCTATCTAGTTGCAAACTCATCATTAAACATTTCAGTTTACTATTAGCAACCGATTGCTGTTATCTATTGTAGTTGCAAATTCATCATTATCAGCAACTGATTGCTATCTAGTTACAAACTCATCACCAAACATTTCAGTTTACTATTAGCAACCGGTTGCTGTTATCTATTGTAGTTGCAAATTCATCATTATCAACAACTGATTGCTATCTAGTTACAAACTCATCATTAAACATTTCAGTTTACTATTAGCAACCGATTGCTGTTATCTATTGTAGTTGCAAATTCATCTCCAAATATTTCGTTTAGTTTATTATCAGCAACTGATTGCTAACTAGTTGTAAATTCATCACCAAACAATTAAAGCTATCAAGTTGCAAATTCATCACAAAACATTTGTTTAGTATCAGCCACAGACTTCTATTTGGTTTCAATCAGTTTTCTATCATTTCGATCAGTCTACTATCAGAAGCTGAGTTGTAAATTCATCACCAAATATTTCAGTTTACTATTAGCAACTGATTGCTACCTACTGTGGTTGTAAAATCATCTCCAAATATTTCATATGATTTATAATCAGCAATTGATTGCTACCTAGTTGCAAATTCATCACCAAACATTTCAGTTTACTAATAGCAACTGATTGCTACCTACTGTGGTTGCAAAATCATCTTCAAATATTTCATAAGATTTACTATCAGCAACTGATTACTATTTAGTTATAAATTCATCGCCAAATATGGCGTGCTATCTATTTGCATATTCACCAACAAACATTTCAGTTTACTATAGTTGCAAATTCATCTCAACATATTTCATCTAGTTTACCATCAGAAACTGATTGCTACCTATATAGTGGCAAATTCATCACCAAACATTTCATGCTATCAAGTAGCACATTCATCACTAAATATTTCAGTTTACTATCAGCTGCAGATTGCTAGCTCGTTTCAGGCAGTTTTCTATCTGCAACTGATTGCTGTCTGGTTGCAAATTCATTACTATCTGTTAGTGATCACCATCACTATCTGGAATTACTATTAACATTTCGACCAGTCTTCTATCAGTCACTGAGTTGTAAATTCATCAATAAACCTTTCAGTTTACTATCAGCTACATATCGATATCTGGTTTCAGTCAGTTTTTTATCTGCAACTGATTGCCATCTGGTTGCAAATTCATCACCAAACATTTGTCATTTTACAATCGGTAACTGGTTGCTGCTTAGTTACAGATCCCTCACCAAACATTTCAGTTTATTATTAGCAACTGATTGCTATCTACTGTAGTTGCAAATTCATCTCCATATAATTCATTAATTTACTATCAGAAACTGATTACTACCTAGTTGCAAGTTCATCACCCAACATTTCATACTGTCAAGTTGTAAATTCAGCACCAAACATTTCAATTTACTATCAGCTACAGATGCTATCTGCAACTGATTTCTGTCTGGTTGCAAATTCATCACCAAACATTTGTCAGTTTACTATCAGTAACTGATTGCTGTCTAGTTGCAAATACTTCACCAAACATTTCAATCTGTTTCCCACCAGCAATTTGCTGATCCATCACCAAATAATTCAGTGAGTTTACTCAAATCAGCAACTGATTGCTATCTAGATTCAAATTCACCACCAAAATTTCAGTCAGTTTTATATCTGCAACTGATTGCTATGTAAATTCAAATTTATCCCTAAACATTTCAGTAAGTTTTTATATCTGCAACTGATTGATACATAGTTTCATCCAGTGTACTTTCAGTGTGCCATCAGTTAATTACTAGCTAGTTAAAAATGTATCACCAAGCGTCACCAACACTATCAGAATTTCTAGTAAGTTTTTACCAATTTTGTTATCATTTTTCCTTAAGGACATCGTAGGGCACCTATTGTGAGTATGGATGTCACCCTCCCTCTTCCAGCCACATGGCATTTATTTGCTGGCAATGGATTACTGGGTTGAATTGAAGTGTGCATGTGTTTCCTGCTAATTTTTCTGTAAGGGCACAACACCTTGCACTTGTCTTCCAATTCCCACTCGTGCTTGACGTTGTAAGTGAATGTGGGAATTGGAAAACGAGCTCTTCAGCTCAGGTCCTCCTTCCTGTTCCTTCCCTTTAATAACCAGAAGCCACCTAAATATAGCAACACATCATGGGCACTGAGTCGTGCACAATTTCGGTTGTTTAAGCACATCATTTGAGTGCAATCCATCAGGCCATACGCAATTCGGTGAATCAATCAATGAAAGGTGCTGCTATCATGCCACACTTTAGGACTGTCTTGGGCTGCCATCAGGACCCTCTTCCTGTGGGCATCCAACCAGTATCCCAAGAGTGCCCAAGGTGAGGATGAGCGAAATGTAACTGAAAAGTTCAGTTTTCTAGCCGTGTGTAATCCCTAGTAGAACCTAATAGGATTTAAGGTGAAATGGGTGGAATAAGAGCGTGAAAATGGCGGGCTTAAATCACCTGTGGTGCGGATGTGATGGTGTTTATAATGAAGGAAGGATGACATAAAAAAAAACACAATGGCACGTGATGTTGGCAACCGGATGTGGCCCTGAAACTCATTGCTGAATGCAGCAGAGAACCGGTTAAGAGAAAAACTGGATAATTTTACAAAAAGTATTCCCAGAATAATCACCCTGTACCGGAATGGGGGGCTTTCGTCTTTGAAATCATAAGAAACTGGATATTTGATAACTTGATGCATATGAGAAAAACTGGAAAAGAGGAATTACTCAAAAGCCACCAATTCATATATTGCATTGAAAGTTTTCAGTTTAATTGGAAAATCAAATGGCGTCTTCAAATATTTCATTGATTTCAATGACATTTGCATTAATTTCATTGACATATCAATGATTTTAATTGACACATTTTCATTGATTTAATTGACATTTCACTGATTTCATTGACCATTTCATTGATTTCTTTGACCATTTCATTGATTTCAGTGACATTTCATTGACATAGCAATGGCTTTATTGTCATTTCATTGATTTTATTGACATTTCATTTAATGCATGGACATTTTCATTGATTTCATGGACATTTTCATTGATTTCATGGACATTTTCATTGATTTCATGACATTTTCATTGATTTCATTCTCGTTTGATTGATTTCATTGACGTTTTCATTGATTTCATTGACGTTTTCATTGATTTTATTGACGTTTTCATTGATTTCATTGACCATTTCATTGATTTCATTGACACTTTCATGGATTTCTTTGGCATTTCATTGATTTCATTGACACTTTCATGGAGTCCATTGACATTTCATTGACTTCATTGGCATTTCATTGATTTCGTGAGGGGTCATGGTTAGACATTTTTGCTATACAAGCTATGCACATGGGTGTAAAATCTTCCAGGAAAATGGTTACATATACATTTTAAATTGTAAACTGTCTTTAGATTTACTATACAATTGTTGTATGAATGAACATGTATAACAACGCATGGAAACATGTCAGTTATTTTCAAAACCACATCTTTTGATAACGTTTAGAAACACATATTGCTGTGTATATACGCAGTTTGCATATTATATTTCCATAACTATATTTTATTAAATTTTACGCCTTCAGCCTCTGGCTTAAATTAGTTAACAGGTGGCGCCACCTGACTTCTGAAATATAAAAATGACAAGCTAAGGCATGGTCTGGCCCTGAAGCAATGTCTTCTAATGAAATGGCTGAGGATGCTGACGTCAGTATAAATGAATTTTTTATGCCCATCGTTTGGAAGTAAATGGTAGGTTACCGAGTAGATTGCCTGCATAAAACCGAAAAAAAAACAAATCTTGATATAAAAAAAGAAAAAAACATGCTGCGAAATGATGCGTGGCTGTGTTGAAATATTGAAACTGCCCAATATTTCGAGGTTATAAATCTGAAACTGACATAAATTTCAGTTTAATTTGATTAAATATGCTTATCTGGAGGTCAATTTTAAACTGTTAAGCTGATCCAATCTACATCGTTGAAGACTGTTGCTAAAACTTCATTTATCCTTAACATTATAAGACATGCATTGGAAAATGCATTTTAAAATGACTATAAGTTGCGACAAATTTAGTTTCAAATATTCATGACAAATATATTTAAAAATGAATATTCTAATGAATTTCCAAATGTGTTTTATGAAGTTTATAATGCATTATGGAATGGATATTGCGATGAATTATGAGTGGAATGCACACTGTAATATAGTCAGTGTGCATTGAATAATATGTTGTGTAATGCATAGTGTAATGTATTCTGTTTGCATTGAAGAATGTACAGTATGTGTTTATATTTGTGTTCTCGTATCATAATTGTGCCCAATGTCAGAGGTGCGTGTCCCTCCTAGGCCGCCATCTTGATTCTTTAGTGTGCGCCAATCAATGAAAGCCACCCGGGATATATTAAGTTAGTGCGCAAAGTGATTAATGACTATTTGATATTGACGATGAATTATGTCCCTTAAAGATTAATCTGACAAATTTAGAAGGTCGAAAGACGGATTGATCAACCCCATTGAAAACCAGTGCGTTGAACAGCTATAGCCAACAAATTGAGCGAGACAGTCAATCATCCAATCTGACACAACATAACAGTGCCACACAATTTTTGGTCCATGACATTTTTTTTCAAATGTCATTTGGTGTGCAATAAAATTTCCTCAGGTATTGTCAGCTCTTTTTAGAATTTTTTTTTGGAAATTGGCAAAATATTGCTGTGCCATATCCAGTGAAAACATGTCCATAAAGATACATGTAGTAGATGTGTATGAAAGTGCAGCTAGAAATGCTCAATCATTTCACATCTAACTTATTTCATTCAGACATTGAGGTGGCAGTGCTGTAAATAAGGTAGTTGACTGGTATAGTGTGGTTTTGAGACCTTGACAAGATAAGACAAGTGTCCACAGTCAAGTAAAGGGGCCAAATCATAAAGTATATTGTCTGAAAATTAACTTTTCAAGAGTGGAAATGAACATTGTAGCGAACAATATTTTCCGGTTAAATTTTACTACAAAAAATGTTCTAAATCTTGTACAATATTGAAGTTAAATTAGGAAAAAATTAATGGAAAATGTGGATTGTTAGACAAGTTTGTGAAGCGTTTTCAGTGCCCTCCATTTGTGCAACACAAAATGTTATGTCAGTTAGGGCAGCATTGCGTTTATGTCCTTTTTCTAGTCAGTTGACACTATGTATGTGTTGTTTTTTTCACGTTTACGTCCAAATTTTGAAAACTCGCTTATGAAACATTATCCAAAACACTGACTCAGTTCCATAGGCTCAACGATGTGTGGCTTTTAGTGCTCTTCAGTGACTTTTGCCCATTTACAATGTACAACCCACAAAGTTTTCTTCAGTGATTTTCCTCAATATACCTTGGATAATTGAAATTTTTTGGGCTGCACTACCGAATGTGCCCAGCTCCACCATAGACACAATTAGAAAGTGGGCTTCTCCTAACGGCTCGTAGGCTTGCAGTGATTGCCTGGCGGTTAGGGGCAGCCAAATAGTCACGTTTATATGTCCATTTAGGTCCCCATTCACTTAATCCCCACTATTGCAGGTGTAGGACTGCCCACCCTTAGAACAAATATGAAAGGTATTTTTAAAGTTGCTAGTAGGTAGGTTTCTGTTTTTGAATTTTTTGGTATCAACAGATATCCAATAAGTCTGATCTGATGAAAAATACACCTATCATAGGTTTCACAAGAACACCTTGGTGTATAACATTTTGGAAACATAATCGAAACCTTTTAAATACATAGATTATAAAGGAAACCATTCAACAACCAATGGTGAAACCTTAAAGAAACCGTCATAGGTTTATTTTACAAGGTTGTAAATTTTGCATACCATTAATACGCCATAAAATACTTTGATACCTTCTGGATACTAAAAATTAACTAAAATTATACTTAAAACATATTTTGAGGCTTCTGCTATCACTTTACGGTTTGGTACCCGTCTGGCAGTTTTGGATCACCTTATAAAGGGTCCCAAATATCGACTATTCATGCATATGGGCTTCTACCCATGATAATTTGGTCCATATAGCACTCGGTCGAATTGCGCTAATGCTGGTAGTCAGTTTCCCACGCCCTAGCACTTTAATCAATATCTGTATATCGATATAAAAAATGCAAAGGGAAGGGGTTATAAAAGTGAGCGTCGTGAATCTCTCTTGCTCGTTTTATACCGACATTAAAGCGCTTTATTGCTCGCAATTGGTTCTGCTTAACCTCAACTCGTTTCGCCCCAAGGAAATGAAATGCAGCTTAGGAAATGAAGCCGAACTTCGTTAATTCGGTTCGTTTAAATCTTTTACATATTGTTCACGCTTGGTTTCAGTGGGAGGGCTGACTAATCGGCAAAAAAACAGCTTAGGACGAGTTTTTCACGAGAAATTTATGCCCAGTTTAGCAGCAGATTACTTTGGAAGATTTGCTCTATGGAAAATGTCAAATTTGTTAGCATGTCACTACCTGCTACCTTCAGAAACGACTTATTGAAACTAGTTAACTTTAATGTCTCACAGAAATCATCTTACCTTAACAGATTTAACAAGTTCCTACCCTTTATCAGCCTTATGGGCAGTATATGAACAGTTTATGCTTGATTTTCTCTATGAAAATGTCAAATTTGTTAGCATGTCACGACGTGCTACCTTCATAAACGACTTATTGAAACTAGTTAACCTCAATGTCTTACAGAAATCATCTTATCTTAAGATTTAACAAGTTCCTACCCTTTATCAGCGTTATGGGCAGTATATGAACAGTTTATGCTTGATTTTCTCTATGAAAATGTCAAATTTGTTTGCATGTCACGACGTGCTACCTTCAGAAACGACTTATTGAAACTGTTTAATTTCAATGTCTCATAGAAATCATCTTACCTTAATAAGCTTTAACAAGTCCGTACCCTTTATCATACTTTTTATTGCAAGCTGATTGGTTACCCAATGTAATGGCAATGCATTTAGAAATGCATCATAAGACATGCATCGGAAAATTCATTTCAAAATGTCTGTAGATTGAGACATAGACAGTTTCAAACTGTATTGACAAATATCCTTGAAAATGCATTTCACAATGTGTTTTTAATCAGTTTGTAATGCATTATAGAATGCATATTGCATGTGTTGTGTGTTGGATAATGTAGGCTATTGTGTAATGCACACTATAATGTCGTTCGTGTGCATTGAAGAATTTGTTGTGTAATGCATAGTGTGATGTATTCGTGTGCATTGAATATTCGGCTATATTTCATAATTTCAAGGTTTAAAAAAATCCAAATTCTGAATTTAAAAAACATCTATAATATTCAATAAATTAATTGCAACTGCCAATAAAATAGTTTAAAAATTCAAAACTACATAAATTTCATTCAATTCAATGCAGCACGCATAACTTTTATAAGTATGTAGTTTTAAATACTATACGATGTGAAATACACGAGTCGTTATATTTTATCATACATCGCAAAATGCATTTTTGTTTACATTACCAAATGTACTTCGTGTTGTGACAAAAACCGCTTATTGCATTTGCAATATATTTTGCAATTCGTAATGCTTTTCACAATGCATTTGAAATTCATTTCTGCTTCATGAGGGTAAACTCTTTCAGATAACTGAATTGTATATGAATCCATAGCTACTGTATTAGCAATTCGATTGAACAGTTTATGGGTCTTTTTACATTTAAACTTATATACAGGGTCCTCCTGAGCAGGGAAATTTGGAAATGTCAGGGAATGTCAACGTCAGGGGTGAAACAAAAATTAACAGAAACGAGCTATTCGCTGTAAGAAATTAACAATGAAATTGTCAATTAAAAAATCTAAATTTGTTGTTTCCTTATGAAGAGTGTTCTAGCTCCTGTTATGGAAAGCAATAGGTAAGCTTATTGCCATATTTGTTTTGCATTTCAGTGCTCAGGGTGGTTAGGCAAATTGGTTTTTAAATTTGGATAAGTCAGGGAAGTTGAACATTTCATCTCTTGGTAAACCTTGTTATAGAATGCTGTAAAAATCTCATATATTGGAACCTAGCTCAGTATAGATTCATTTTGATTATCGTACTGTACCTTCTCATCAAACCTAGTTAATTTGACCTGAACTATCCAAAATCTAATCAAATGCGGTTGAATTTACCTGAAGTGGTCAATAAACAAATAGTCAATTTCATCAAAGACAGTTATTTTCACTTAAACTGACCAATCTCATGAAACGTAACATTGGATTTTGCCTCTTAACACCATTTTCACCTAAACTAACAAATCTCATCATTGGTAACGTTGGGTTTTGTCTCATCCAGCCAGTTTTATAACATGCAATTGACTTTTTGTCATTAGTTAGCAATAGTTGGCTGGCAATTACTATATCTAAGCTTACTGTATATTTGCAAAGGTTGGCTAGTTTTTGGGGTTTACTGGAAGTAATCTGACATAGTGTGCTAACTATGGAAGGTAACAATCTCATCAAAAACAATGGGTGTTACCTATAATAGTCACAACTTTCAAATGCAGCTGGATTGTAGCTCAACCTGGCAATCTTAATACATCTTATCAAATGAAACGTTTTGTTTTTGTCTCATCAAATGCATCTTTTTACTGTCTTTTTGACCATAATTAACATTACTGGAACAAAGCTTACTGTATGTTAGTAATCAGCAAATCTCATCAAACATTGGATATTTCCTCAGATGTTCACTAGTTTCCATTGTATCTGGATTTCATAAATTGTGATCAAATACACATTATGCTGAATTTACCTCAGTTGTCAATAACGTCAAATGGGACTGACTTTACATAAAATACATGTATTATTAATTTGTGCTAAAGTGTAAGTCATCATAGTGGCATGATGACACATTAGGACAATAATTAGGGTAATAGAAACAATATTTAAAACATTACTAGATCTAAGCTTACTATATGTTAGTACTGATTGGTTGTGGAGTGTAATAGACGAAATGCCTGAGCTAGTTAAAGATAGTTTGCTAACAATGACAGCTAAACCAATGTCAATGCCCATATGGAAAAAATGCATTTTAAATGCATTTAGAATATATGTAGATTGAGCCCTAGAATTACCTGGGAATGCATTTCAAAATGTATACCGAAATATATTTGGATTATATTTCCAAATGTATTTGGAAATGCATTCACAAATATATTTCATTATACATGAATTAAGTATTTGAAAATGTATGGGCAACATGGATGCTTTACATGTAAATGATACAAAAAACAAATCACTTGAAAATGTGCCACGTATATTTTAAAGTAATGCATACATTACATAATTACTAATAAAATACTTAAACGGCGTCTATTTACCTGGAAAACTCAAGGAATCTTATTTTCAACTTGACAAACTCAGGAAATTACGTTCTCAGAAATTAGTAGACACCCTGATTCACTTATGATTTTTTGGTATTTATAAATGCATTGGATGATCATATTTAAATACATATATATATAGACAAAATATACAATATATAGACAATATATAGAAATATTTAAAAATACATGTTCATATAGAGATGCATTTAGGAATACATTTTTTTAAATTCAAATGTATTTAAAAATATTTGTTGTCAATGAACTCAAATTCACATCATGTTGAATTTACCTAATTTCGTCATTGACGTCAAATGGGACTGACTTTACATCAACTATTAATTAATTTCTGCTAAACTGTCATCTTAGTGGTATGATGAAACATTAGGAAAACCTCGCCCAAACAAAATTTGCTCGTACTTACACCCCAAATAGGTAATGTCCATTCGATAAAAAGCTGGATTGGTGCCCATCTCCTTCAGGGTTTCTTCAGATAATGTCATTGATCTTGGCTGCAAAAGACGGACTTGAATGGTGTTTGCCCAGAGCCGTTAGCCTTCCTTAAACTGCGTTTGAACGAGCAAAATTTGCTCAATTTGGGGGCGAAATTCCGCTCGATTTTGGATAAGAAAGCAGCGGTCATAAATTTGCAGACAGAAAGGAACGAGTGGTCATTTGGGCCTCTGGCTGTCCGGACGACTATTACGTCCCTTTGAACATTGCCCACGAAACCCGAGAAAAGATAGCCTGAGTTTTGAACACGATCTTCGCAGATTTGGGCGAATATTTATGAACCAAAGTCAAGGAGCTGCTCAGCAAAACCGAGCCAGAAATCAGCCTTATGAAGCATTTTTTTTTTGCGAATTGTTCGGTTTTGCCACATAAAAATTCACGATAAGAAGAACAATTGTATTTGTACTGGCTCACCTTCATTGTGCTCGGATAACGGCTTAAGGCGTCTCGAAATATGCCCGTATTTCACGACGATTTTATGAGGCAGAGAATATCGCACTGAAAAAGATTTCCAAAATCAAATAAAAATCGGGCTGTAAAAACTATCTCCCCCAACATGGCTAAAAAGACGAACTTTTGTCTATTATTTCATGCCCCATAATCATGCACTCTTATCGTATGAATTGGGGACCGTCCACAAATGACATGTTTCTGTTTAGTGCATTGCTTGATTTTTTTGACATCCATGTATACCCTAATTTCACTCTAAAATCATTCAAAAATTAATACAGCGGAACATCCAAAGTTGACCACCTCCCTACCCTGGTGAAAGAAACAATTGGATGAAAATCACTGAATCCTACAATCCTATTATTATTTCGACAGTACTAGGACAATTGATAAACCATTGGCGGAACTATTCCATGGTTTAATTAGTGATTAGACTATTCACCAATTGGATTGTTACATTGGCTCAACTGTCTTGTAAGCCAATGGCTCAATTGTCAGCCAATATTGTATGCATTTATTAAAATTAACTGAAAATTCAACTTTTAATGCCAATGAAATGTACATGTATATGAATTCATTTATAATTTTACAAAGAATCCAGGTAATTTTGAAAATGTTTTACAACAAGTCAGGTAATTTTGAAAATGTTTTACAACAAGTCAGGTAATTTTGAAAATGTTTTACAACAAGTCAGGGAATTTACTCACTTTGACTTATAATTTCAATCCAGAAGGTATTTGAACTTTAAATTATGTTCGTTCAAAAAATGAACAGTTCATTGATGTATACATTTATGATGTTATTATTTTTGTCAATGGCTGTGTTGATTAAAAACATTATTTGAATTCAGTGGCAGGTTCATTTCGCTGTTGGGGAAAAATACACATTTTCGCCTTGAAAACCTGGAAAAGTGTAGTGGTTTTGTTACTAAAGCTGTAGGAAGTTCTGGGAACCCTTTATAACTATCTCGTTATTAGATCGTTTACATAAGTTAATTTAAACAGAGAACCCATCGTTGTTTCCACACACATTTCACAATAACTCTGGATTTTATCTCTTCGCAATGCGGATGTTATTTTTTGATTTTTTTTCGTCTCGTGTTTGCATAAGTATTATAATTCAACTTCTTCTCAAATATTTGCCATAGTGTTTAGGGAAAAATGACTAGAGTAATGATGTTGCGAATGATAGTCTCACTGGGGTCCCCTCGAAATATGGTTGAGAAGCTGTTTAAAAAGCTGGGCTAAATCGCCATCGATCCTCTTAATAGATTCGTATTAAAACTTTGTACAGTTCTTAAAACTGTTTGAGTTTCGTGAGTTTCTCCAGCCTAAGCCATTTTGCGAAGCCGATCCAGATGATCTTCTATGCTAACAAATAAAAGTGAAATATTTCGAGAGGCAGTTTTGGCCCTAAATCCCACAGCCATGCAGATGCCCATTGAGTGTAGGGGAAGTGATAAAATCACAATGCCCATTTCTGAGCGGATTTCCGTAGCAAAAATAAATAAAAGCTGGCGATTTCTCGGAATTAGGGCCTCGTCGTGGAGATTGAATTTGAATATTTATTGGCTTTCGATGCGATTTTATGGCCCTTGAAGCGGCCCATATCGTATACAACTTGTACTACATCCAGGGTGCTCCTTGGAACCCTCAAGAAATCTTTGAAAAACTCGCTTGTTTTTATTGCACCAGGACACACTTTGCATCGAACTCACTCCCCAGTGAGCAAAGACATTTGTATGATTACCAGGTTTTGGGGGAAAAATCCATAGTGGCCATTTCGGATCCTCAACAATTGGCCGAAATACAGTAAATAAAATTCGAGAATATATGGCGTCGAAATGGTATTCACGTTATGTGCGATTCACTCGGCATTTGGATGTAGTTTTGAAAACCTTTGTGCTGTAGAACACCTTGAACTTTTCACGTTGAAAACTTTCAATTTTCTGTGTTTAATACGCTGGATTTTCAATCTTGCATTAAGGAATTCTCTAGGTTATAGATTTTGGATTTTGCATGGGATTTTCCACATTGAACTTTCCACGTGGAAAACTTTGAATTTCCTATGTTTAATACACTGGATTTTCAATCTTGCATTAAGGAATTCTCTATGTTATAGATATTGAATTTTGCATGGGATTTTCCACATTGAACTTTCCATGTGGAAAACTTTGAATATTCTATGTTTAATACACTGGATTTTCAATGGAATTTCATGTTAAGAATTGTTATGAATTTTCCAGGTTTAATATAGTGGATTTTGCATGGGATTTTCCGCTTTGAAATTTACATGTTGAAAACTTTGAATTTCTCTTTGTGTCACTAGATACAAAATGGAATTTTCCACGTTGAACACATTGGATTTTCCTTGTTTTCCATGTTGAAAATTGTTGACAACGCAGGATTTTCAATCTTGCAATAAAGAATTCACCATATTTAATATACTAGATTTTCCATTTTGAAATTGACATGTTAAAATCTTTGAATTAACATCATGAATACGTGTTATATCGAAATTTCCCAGGTTGAAAACATCGAATTTTCAATCTTGCTTAAATCGAATCGAATTTTCCACGTTTCATACATTTACACAGGGTTTTCCATATGGCATACATTGAATTTTCCATGTTTAACATGCTGAATTTTGCATGGGATTTTTCATGTTGTATTTCCATGGTATTCTACTTGTTGAATTCCCATGGTATTCCACATGTTGATTTTCCATGTTGGAAACTTTGGATTTTTAATCTTGAATACATTTTTATTTGCTACAAATTTATTTACTGAATTTTCCATGGCATTTTCCAGTATGAACACAATGCTTTTCCATGTTGGTTTACATGTTTGGAATTTTGAAGTTTCCATGTTTAAAACTTTAGATTTTCCATGGTCTTCTACATGTTGATTTTCCACGTTGAACACAATGAGTTTGCGTGTCTTCCATATTAATTTTCCATGTTAAGATGTTTGGATTTTTCATTTTCATGTACATTTCGTTAGAATGGGGTTAATCATTATAAATTGAATTTCACACGAGTATGAATTACATGTACATATAGCATATTACGAGTATAAGCTGACTTTAAAATGTAACCCATGTGAACTTAGAAAAAATTGAAATTATTATACAGCATTGTACAATGTTGTCTTTATTGAAAAGACTACTTTTTCATTTTAGGTTGCTTGGATTGTGAACTTTGGCCCTCAGTCATGCTATGCGATGTTGCGAGGATTTCGTCTACAAGGATCTTGTTATGGTGTTGAAAATTCGACGTGCAGATTGGATTAGTGAAGGATTACCTTAATCCCATGAGTATCATCGGTCAGCAGAAAGCGTCATGTGTGTCCACCAATTGGTCAACTGTGTCTCATTGGGATCTGGAGGGTACGAATTTTTTGGATGGATTGGGCAAAACGACAACTATCTATTCATCTTAGAAAGGTAAGATATATTTTTTCCCTTTTGTTAGCTAGTACGCTTATTTACCATATCAGTTAAAGTAAACGATATGCAAATTACCTTATATGAACACATAAACCTGAATAGGTAAGTTCAGATAAGCATTGAAAGATGTTTTTAATGCTGTAGAATCATGTAGTCACAAACCAGGTTTAAAATTGATAATGATCATGATCACAAGCTCGCAAATCATTTTTGATCCAGTGTTTTTCATTGGATTTGAATTTACACATAACGACATTGTTTATTGGTTTGTTGAAGATGATTTAATAACTACCCGAACCATGACTGATTTATTGTAAATGCCATTTATGGCATTTATTTTTTAATTTAGAAACTAAGTATTTCTGGTTGCACACAGATTCAATAACATTTGCTAGCTGCTGACTAAGTAATTGTTTCCTGTAAACAATATTTTAATATTTCACTTGATATATGGTTATGATACAACACATGAATTTTTTCTGGGAAAGTCATGCTCGTGTAGTCAGAAGGGCTCACTTATCACAAAGGACTTTATCAGTAATTGTAAGTCCGTATCTAATCTGCTTTCTTTTTGACCTTTTTTTCGTTGTTTTAAAAAAGTCAGTACGAGACTGAAGAACAGTAGGATGTTCAAATCGAGTTGGCGCCAATTGTTTTTCCGCATGATAAATGATGTGTTTTTGATGCCCGAATATTATAAAGCTCTCACAGATCCCCGTATCCATTTTATTTGCCAAAGTGAAAACAAAGTCAGTTTGGCAGGCAATAATATTGATGGGACACTGAAAAAATAATGAAAAATGGTGTACAAGTTCGGTATGAAGGTTTTTTTTTGCCCTCAGGAGCCACAAACTGGCAAATCGCCTTGTGTAGTATGTTATAGGCTTTATAATGCAACTTCATGACACTGCTATTGTAGGATTCACCAATCTTGCCATGGCCTTTAGTGTCAAATTTCGTAAATTTTATCCCATTGGAACATTCAACTCGTCTCAAGCTTAAAAAAATAAAATTATGATGGTTGAACATGTAAAATGTAACAACCTGTTGCCTTGTATGTGTTGAAGAACTAACTTATTGATAAGATTTGAATGACTTAAGTATTGAAAATATTTGAGAACTTTGGAAATTTCTGTCAGATATTTATTGTGAAAATCAGATTTAAAATATGGGAAAATCTATTTTGGACTAACGAAGTAGGGCCTTATAATGCAACTTCATGACATTGCTCTTGTAAGATTTACCAATCTTGCCATGGCCTTCAGTGTCAAATTTGGTAAATTTTATCCCATTGGAAAATTCCACTCGTACTTCAAAAAACTAAGCTAGTTGAACATGTGAAATGAATGTTACAACCTGCAGCCTTGTAAGTGTTAAAGAACTAACTTATCGATAAGATTTGAATCCCTTAAGTATTGAAAATATTTGAACATGTTGGAAATTTACTCATTATTGTGACTAGACAAAAACCATTTTTTATTTTAAAAAAATTGTCAGGTTTTCATTTTCACAATGTTACCTCCCCAGAGGCTTCTTCAGGTGTCACCATGCAAATGAAACATTTTCAATTGAAGATAAAAGATAATAAAATAAAATTTTATTGTGAATGTTTGAATGTGACATTTGAACTTTTTATAATATTCTCTTCATTTTAATTGTATTAATATATTCGGTGTTTTTTTCAAGACTTGAATGTTTTATTTGCATGTTTATATGCAAATAAGCATGTGGTGGCGCAATATTGGGTTATGAAAATGAAACTTGTTCAGAACTTTAAAAATGGTTATAAATATAAAATTAGTAATAGTTTACAACAACAGCCACTTGATGCCCCATCTTAGAACTTCCAAAATAATTTTGAACGAAAATTAACAAATTTTGAGGCGTGTTGTTGAATTTCCCAAAATGTGATTGTTTGGAAAACATGTGAAAAATCATTGTTCGTAATTACCAAAGGGGTAAAAATAATATACTAGAAGAAACATGCAGTTTGGACGTAGTTTCTGAAATATTATAATGTTCACTGATGAACAAGGAGCATGTTGAACATGGTGCAATTTAGTTTTGCAAATGATTTAAAATATACGAATTTCAAATCAGCCAAAGCATAGAGCCAACTGAAATATAAAAAAATATTTAAAAAAATCTGAAAAAGGAACTTCCACTTAGGCTGGGAAATGGTTGAAAGATGAAATTTTTTATGACATAAGTAAAGAAGCTCCGAGTCCAATCTCCCTGCATGTTGAACTTTAATTTTTAACCAAACGAAATCGTTGAGCAAACGCACTCAGTGTGTGAGCAAAACTCCCCACTCTCATTGAATTCATTCAGCACGAATAACATAAAACTTGTACGTATTACGGTGTATGCAACTACTTTATGATGCGTGAGCATCAGACTGACAAGCAAGAAAACGTTGGCTCGCTGCCATTGCCGAAAATAAAAAAATAACATATGAAAAAAAAAATAGTTTTTAAGTTAAAAGGGAGAGATGAAACTCTGTGAACAGAGCTTAATGCGAAGCGCTGGGATCAACGTTTTCCTATCCGATATCTTGACATACGCCTATGCATTTGGAGAGCAAATTAAATGCACTAAACTTGCTCGATATCAGAATATGACGAAAGTTGGCGCACAAAATGTTATTGACCCTGGATATGAATCTTGAAGCTTGCTGCCCCTGAATGCGGGCAAACAGCGCGAGCTCGCTTGCAACACCAGAACAGCTTTTAAGATGCTAAAAACAGTTTTGGTATATTTTGTTACGTGTTTGGAGAAAATAAATGCAGTAATAATTTATCTGCGATATTTATGCAAATTGTGTAAAAAACCAAAACGAAAGATTGATACATGGGGTTCCTACATGGAGTCGTTTTGTTAACTGAATATTTTCTAAACTTTGCAAAACTGTCTATGAAAGTCTTTTATTAGAGTATGATCGCATAAAATGTATTGCATCCTAATTCACACAATTTTTCAATACTTATCAGGGGTATTATTTTCTTCACTTTGCGAAACTGTCTATTTCGAAACTGTCTGTTTTTTATTATGGTATGGTAGCATAAAATATTACATCCTAATTCGCATAATTTTTTAGTGCTTATCAGGGGTATTATTTTCCAACCGTAGCAATATTGTCTTTAAAATTATTTATTAGAATAAGATTGAATATACCAATTATAGCTTTTAAAATACGAAAAGCAGTTTTGGTTTATTTTGTTCCGTGTTTAAAGAAAATAAACCCAGTAATAATTTAACTGCGATATTTTTGCAAATTGAGTAAAAAACCAAAACGAAAAATTGATACATGGGGTTTCTACATGAAGTCGTTTTGTTAACTGAATATTTTCTAAACTGTGCGATACTGTCTATGAAAGTCTTTTTTTAAGGAATGATCGCATAAAATGTATCACATCCTAATTCACACAATTTTATCAGAGGTATTTTCTAAACAGCAAAATTGTCTATAAAGTTCTTGTATTAGAATATGATGGAAAGAAATAATTTCATCTTAACTAATTAGAAAATTTGTCAGGGTTTAGAAAGTGGTATCTTTTCTAAAAATTGCAAAATTGTCAATAAAATCCTTTCATTAGTGTATGATCGACTATTATTGATCTCATCTGAACCAACACAGTTATTCAGGGTGTATTCCCGTGTTATGTCGTTTTTACTCATTTTTTGCAAAGTTCAAAGACCTAGGTTTTTGCACAATCGTTGCAAGTTCTTGTATATAGTTTTGATTATTATCAAAACTAAAATTTCGTTTATGGATAAGCCGTTTATTGACACGGATGCCTTATGTGGATTTCAAAACGAGTTAGTATTATGACGCAAATAAAGAGTTTTAGTGTTAGACATATGGATTGCCATTATTTATGTTCGTTCAACGACAGGTTTTCACAAAATGTTGTTTATGCCGTTGGGAATATTTTGATACGAATGATGAACCTTTTCAGCAAATATTTATAGTCGCGTTCACGAAAACAAAGGGAAGCTTTCATACAGTACACTGATATGGAAATAAATCCTTGACAACATGAGCAAGTTTCAGTATCACCATGGCAACCTCGCAGAATTTTCTAAATGCAGTTCAATTAATAGGCAAACAGCCTGTTACATCAAAATGTATTTTTTAATATTTATGTGGACGTTTCAAAATAGGAAGTTTCAATCAAATTCATCATGGTTTTCAAGAATACATTTCAATGGTCTGGTAATCGTGCATTTTAGATTGAAACAAACTGATTGATGTACACTGTTTTTCTAAATTATCTACATATAAATTAATCGTTTTAAACTAATTTTCTGAATTGAAAGTTCTCAAAATAATTTTCGGAATTGTGAATGTTTTAATATACAATGCAATTTTGTGAATCATACGTTTTAAATGATTTTCTAAACTTGCTGAAATACTTAAAATTAATTTCTGAATTACTCCTGTTTTAAAACTAATAAATCATTTCAAATTAACTGTTTGACATAGACCTGCAATTAATGAATGAAATACAAAATGGGGGTTTATTTTAAGAATAATATGCAATTTAAAATTAATGAAATATTTCATAAAGCAATGAAAAACAATGTTGACTCGGAATTTGGTTGACCCATGACCCATAAAGTTTAATTTAGATAACGTTGTGAAATTTTCAAAATGTGCTACAATTATTAAAATTGGATTCCCAAATGACTCCTATTTTAAACTAATGAGTAAAATAAATAACTATATGACATAAAGGTACTAGTATCTTAATGAACATTTTTCTGATAATACAGATTATTAATGAAAAAGTTTAAAGTTTCTTTTATAAGTAACAGTTTATTACATTTGCAAATTAGAATGCAATTTAACTTTAATGAAACATTTCATAAAGCAATGAAAAACAATGTTGACCCATGACCCATTTCTGTTTAATTTATATAACGTTTTGAAATAATTTTAAAATGTAATACAATTATTAAAATTGGATTTTTAAATGACGCCTCTTTTAAATTAATCGATCATTTGGTAGAACAGTAAGACATAAAGGTACATGTATCTTAAGGAACATTTATGATAATACAGATTATTAATGAAATAAATTTTAGAAGTTTATTTTATGAATAACATTTGCAATTTAGAATTGATTTAATTTATTACATTTGCAATTTAGAATTGGTTTAATTAATGACATTTTAATTAAGCAATAAAAACGTAAACCCAAAATTTGGTTGACCCATATGGTTATTTGGTCACCCCCACCACGAAAAAAATGACCACATAATAACTTATTACTTCACTATTTCCACCCAATCTTAGGTGTTTGCTTTGATTTAATTTCATCAGGTGTAACCCTTCCTGCCCTTATCCATGAATCAAAAATTCTTTTCGAAGACGTATGATGAATTTGTAATTAAGTAGGCTGACTTCGTCGCCTATTTTCTTTATTTGACGTCTTAAGTGAAAGCGGCTTCCAGAGGCTTTATTTTATTATTTCTCAGGTTGAAGATTTATGATTACGATGATCCTAACTGTGCAGCTTCGAGTATAAGTAGTCGTAAAAATGGCGAAAAACCTGCCAGGTTATAGCAATTTCCATTAGGTTTCACAGCAGTAAGTCTTAATAAACTTAGCAAGTCGACAACCGCACTACCCTTACATACGCCATGTTCATCGCAGCCATAATCTTAGATTAAGCTGGTTTGATTAAAGACACTAACGTTGGACGATTTCCTCAAATCTTGCGTTTTTCAAACCGGAATTTCGTGGAAACCGAAAAAAAATCAAAGCTAAAGAGCAAAAAAATCTAGTTTTTTATATTTCGACTTTTGAGAAATGGCTAATCCAACAAAGCTTGCTTTCAGACCAGATAGTTTTTTAAAGGGTATTTTAGAAGGACGTTTAATTTTAATGAAAAATTAATTTTATACTCTTTGCATCACAGGGGAGTAGACAAGTTAAAAACTTTTGTGGCTTATAGCATTTCTCAGAAACGTATTCAGCTTATTAAAGATCTTGTACGTGTATTAAATGTGCATATAAAGCATATTTTTATAAATTTCAAAGATGTCAGACTAGATAGGCTGTTAAAGGGAAATTTAAACAGACGTTTACTTTATAATCAGAAATGAGACGGTTACAGCACTGAGAAGTAAACAAATAAAATTAATTTTATGGCTTAGCATTTCCCTGAAAAGTACATTGACTTCCTATAGATCTTGAATATACATGTAATGAGCATGTTGAACATTTTTCAAAATTTTAAAATGTGTGTATATACCCCTGGTAAGGCACAAAACTATTTCCAAATGTCCACATTTGATAGTTTAATTAAACAATCAAAACATGTTGAATTTCCAACGTGGATTTCTTAAATTTTTTATACTTATGGGATTCATAATGAAATAAATATTTTCATTTTATGGGAAGTCAGCATGCAATGAAATAAAGTTTAAAGTTTAAAAACCACATTAATTTCATTCAATTCAATGCAGTTTGAAATACATCGTAAAATACACGAGTCAGTATGTTTTATAATGCACTGTAAAATGCATTAATGAAATGCATTTTGTTTACATTTCCAAATTTGAAATATATCTTGTAATTCGTAATGCATTTCACAATGCATTTGAATTTCATTTTCTTTCCATATATGTAACATAGTAAGTTAAGTTTAATTTCTTTTAGCCTAAAACGATTGCTGACAACGTATAAAACCATGTTTAAAGATAATGTCCAATACTTTGTCAACATTTTATATTTTATGTTGACAAAGTATTGAACATAATACTAAAAAATAGTTTTAAGGATATATAATTTCCAATACTTTGTTAACATTTTATATTTCATGCTGACAAAGTACTGAACATTATCCTTAAAAACGAGCTATATTTTTAAGGATAATGTTCAATACTATAATTAAATTTTGAAATGCATACTTTTTCAACATTTTATATTTATGCTATGTTTAAAATCTCTCGCATATTAACTCATCTTAATTTTACTTCAAACTTAGCTCGAATGCCTTCATAAATAAACGACGAATTGAACATTTGATTTAACAATTTTCTCACCCTGTAAGGTTGGAGGATTTCGCATGCATGTTTGGCTAAAATAAACGAAAGCTTAAAATTAGAGCCATTCGCTGGCTTGATATCAACGTTGTTTTTCTCTCTCCGAAATTTGATTAGTTTTCATCCATGGCGAAGGGCTGTTTGTGCAACTTTATAACAACCGTGTTTGTGCGAAGATGAGAGAAATTCGCAGTTTTATGTTTTTATACGTTTGGCAACGTGTCCCCAGGTGGCACTCATTTCGGCAATGATACGAAACAAAGAATTGATATGAACGCAATTCGGATGGTATATTTAACTTTTTGACTGCTTTATACTTTGCAATTGCACCGGCGAATGGCACTATAACTCATTAACATAAAACTTGCGAGTGAGATATATTTTTAGTAATTTCTCTTATGGCTATCCTGGAGTCAATACTCGCCATGATAAAAATACCAAACTATACTTTAGTTTTAATGGCGAACGTAAAATGTTGCCCCCTAATGTAGTAAATAACTCGTTAACTGATGCTAACTTGAATTTTATTTTTCATCGTGTTTGGAAAACGTGAAAGTGGATTCAAAAATTAGTAATGGTAATATTCGTTCAAAATAGGGCTTTTTGTTTTATAAAAAATCAAGTAAACTTGAAATAATTAACTTAAAAACATTTGCCAATGGAAAATGATGCTAATTGAAAATGCAGCTTTTGTTTCCATGTTTTTTTTTAAATCACATTGGAAAATTGCGTATTTTCAATATGTAATATATGTAATATATCACAAGTAGAAATCACGAATTCTCCTAATTTCATAATTAAAACTATTTGTTAATTGGACAGCAACGACAAAAATAAGACACGAAAATGTCATGCCTGTAATGCTATTTCATTATCAAAGTGGATTTACCAAATGCATGTTATGTCAATTTGCTTGTAATTGTTTTATGCATAGAATGCCATATACTAGCAAGATACTTGTATCATGTATTGACATGTTATGTCAAGAACTGGCAAGACGTCATGTATTTACGTGTTATGCCATGTCTTAGCAGGATGCCATGCACTCCCACATGGAAAAGAAATGCATTTCGAAATTCATAATATGCAATACATTTTGAAATGTATTTCAAAATACGTGTAGATTGAGACAATAATATATTGCAAAATGCATAGGAAAATGTATTAAATGAGTATTCAACAATTTATATTGCAATGCATTTTCTGAGTATTCAACAATTTATATTGCAATGCATTTCATAATTCATTTCAGATGTATTGCAGAATGCATTTTCTGAGTATTCAACAATTTACATTGCAATGCATTTCATAATTCATTTCAGATGTATTGCAGAATGCATTTCAGATGTATTGCAGAATGCATTTCAGATGTATTGCAGAATGCATTTCAG
>JAQGAF010001728.1:0-28100 GCA_034687865.1 Kryphioiulus occultus
TACGATACTCCTGAATTGACTCCAGATTTTCGAGAGTTTTTATGTGGTTTACGTTACCTACTCCAGGTAACGCGTCGGTGTTTTCGGCAACTCAGCACCTAATTTGTGGTGGGCGTGTCCTGCCCGTGACTCACGGCAATTTGGTGGACCCCTCACAAAATGTCAGAATCACCTGAGCACAACTCGAAGGTGCTTACTCATTGAAAGTTCGTGAAATTGAACGCACCATGGACGAGAAATTTGACGAATAGCGGTAGCCATTACCCTTGGATTAATTATACCAGTTGATCACCCATGGCATGGTAGGAAACTGAATTCTCTTTTTATGAGTTTTCGACCTGAAAATTATGGGTGAAATGGTGTTTTTTTTGAGTCGAAGGTTGGGATGAAATACAACAATTTGGTATTTTCTACCTCAGTGGCGGCCATCTTTGTCATCTTTTATGCCTTTAACGTGACCGGGTTTTGCTGTTTTTATGGCTTTTTCTGCAAACTGCTTTAGGTTTTAAAAGGCCAGTGACCGTCTGGTGTGGACGGACGTGTTATGCACCCAAATAACCATAACTGTCGTGCTGTTATTAACGACCATAGTCTGGAATTTAAATATTTTGCCAAAAATGGTTTCTGCATTTTTGAGGTTTATGGCTTAATTTGGTTTTAGCTTTTTGCATGAGACCATGCTAATCACCATACTGTATGTCATTGGCTCTTTTCTGACTCAAGAAATTGGGTTAACTAAAGGTTAACCTAATTTCTTATTATTTTGGAATTGACACGGCCTTCACATTTGGAATAAACATGTTTGGAACATGTCACAATTAGGAATTATAGAGATAAACAACTTCCATTCATGGATGACTGACAGGATAATACAGTAGGTCTATTGGCTTTTTCGATGTTATTGTTACTTCTTGTGGCGGGTTCAAAATGTTGCAGTGTCATCGGTCACTTCAGCTGATGACGTATGTGTAAGTCCCAGACGTTCTAGTATTATGTCTTCATCTTTGTGCAACTTATCACGTAGTCATTCATGGTGACTACCAACTTTGGAGAACCTGAAATATCAGGGAATTTTATATGCAATCTGGAGAACCAGAAAAACTCAGATAGTTTGAATTGGACCTTGGACGTATTGGCTATCAGCATTTTATGTTGTGTTTGTTCATTATAAATTTTTATTAATTAGCACAAAAAGAATTGGTTTAATAATCAATGCCAATATTCCCAATGTGACATGGGGAAGAGTATGAAAATAGCGAAAAAGTGATGACATAATATTTAAACGTCCCCTTTGTAGGATGACGAAATTTGAATTATAAGTTTTAATAACATGACTATTTATAACTCATTGCTCGTTATGAGAAGATGTTCCATTCAACATTTACTTCATTGTGAAATGTCCGGAAATTTTCAATTTCAAACAATAGATGTCGAAAGTTTTACTACCTTTAGATTGACAAAAAATCTCTTACATGGCCTTGAGCTGACCAAGAAAAGCGAGATGTTTGGTACGTTGACATGGGAAGGTGCGTTATGACATAAACATAACTTTCTATAGGATGCGTCTGGAATTATAAACATCGCTGCTCTTGTAGGTTCATTATAAATCCGTTTTATAAACTTCTGCTTCAGATATCCCCAGAACTTACTTGTTTTGACTTTTGAGGTCAAATCACGCTTTCGACCTTGGCAGTGATCAGGAAAGCAATGAAATGCAACTGAAAATCATTGAAAGTTTTGGAATTTTTTTTTAATTTTTCACTTTCTTAATGTTGGCTAATACTTTTTAAATTGTTTCCTTCATTACCCAAAACCGCTTATTATAAAACCATAGTTACACAATTCAAGTTAAAATTACTCATTGAATCGTTAGCAAAAAATGATTTAATCTAATATTAAATTTATTAGATTGTTGACTCGATTATCCAACTTCTATACGTACTGTATATCGAAAGTAGTTTTTAATTGAATGATTATACGAACTTGCCTATACTGTTTTCTCTGAAGTTGTTAACTTTGATGAGGGTGAATACCTCAATTAACAGGTCTTTGCTAATATCTGTGTACACAACCGAGCAGTTTGCAATTGTATTTCATTACTTTGCAGCTTGCAAGCTGGTTCATGAGGAAAACAAGAATGAAAATAGCAAATGCCTCAAGTCCCAGCGCCATCTTGCGTTTGCTGTGCAACTGCCATGCACGCAGTGAAAACACATTGGGACTTTTCAAATGGCGTTCAGAAATGTTCCAAACTTTTCTTTGTTGTCGAACAATAACATGCAGAAATCTCCTCCATTTGAGATTTTCGTTCAATTCTGTTTTCTTATGTAGTTTTTGAAACTCGACAGGGTGGCGACCATGGGCATAACAATTTTGATTGGTAAAACTAAGTCTCTCTCTGAAAAGCAGTACATAGAAAAACTGTAGGCTACAATATGACAATATGTATGTTCCTAATATTTCCTATGCAAAATCCACTAAAATGAATTATTGACGATATGGTTTTTCCGAGAAGAAAAATGCCGTCAAAATGCACCTAACATTCCTTCATGAATGATAAATCCTATAGTTGGTGATAACTATAAGGGGACCCAAAGAAACAAGAATATTTGAAAGGTTAAAATAAAAACGTAAAACCTTTGTAAAGTTATTTTTAATAATATCATATATACCATTTGCTAATTATCTTATAACCTTTAAATTTCGAATATGGGAAATTGCATCTGCTGCGTTGTTAGGGCTATACTACACGTGGGCCTGACTGGATGGCGTCACTGACAACATTGACTAATAAATGAGCAATAAAATTATTGATGTACAACGCGCTCATTCTTAGTCGCAGTCTCCATTTTCTGAATAAGATTTCAAAGTAAAAAAAACTGAATTTCGTCCTTTTGAAGTGAATTTCGATTCGATTGAAATGTGAAATACTAATCGATTTTCGATCCCTCTCCTAGTTATAAGATAATTTGAAAATGGCATGTAATATTCTTCAAATCGAGATAATTATAAAGGTACAGTATAATGCGTTTTAATTTCCCGTTTCGTTGGGCCGCCATGTGTTATTAAATTATACTTACTGAATTTTTGTATGGAACTTCTTTTTTCAAAAATAATTGCCTGCAGCGTTTTCGCCATTATTAAGAATTTTAATATTTGAAAAAAAAATGGTTTAGTCGTTATTAATGTTTCTGATGAACATTTTTAGGAAAATACACTAAAAGTCCATTATTTCTGGTAGTTTTTCGTGAAATTTCGCATTCAATTTCACTGGTTCAATTTCACTCTGTGCATTCAGTGTGCTGAAGCTTTGGAGTTTGGGTCGACCTTGCATGAGAATTGTCTTGGTAACAACCACCTGTACATAACAGCATATTCTAGAAGAGAAGCTCACGTTTTTGTGCGTGCCATCTTTAGGTGAGCCTGGAGAGGTCAGGACTGAAAGAGGTGTAAGAGTTCAAGGTTAGGTAACGACGCAATAAGATGCTCGTCGTTATTACTTGTATCTTCTTTTATCTCATCTAATGACCAATTTGCTTTTTTTCTTTTCGTCAAGGCAGGCCAAGAAAACGCACTTGGTATCTTTTGGCCCGGGGCTTGTTACCTTCCTTGCATTCCCCCAAACAAACAATGACAGCGTACTTTGTTCGAGCTTTTGTCGTGAGGCTAACTGGTGAAGTAACACCATCTTGAGAGGCAAAAAATCTAAACACGATAGGATGGGAGAGGAATATGAAGTCCATAACTGAGTTTTGGCTCACTAAACTACCTACTTTTAACTGCCTTTTTAATATGCCGTTGTCACTGGACAAAGGTATGCCAAAAAAAATTGAAAACTACTTGGGATACCACTTTGCTTTAAGAGAAGCATTACACTTTTTGTTATAGAGACTAATGAACAAGTAAATGCTACTGATGACATTTCCGAATTTTTTTTAACAAAAGCTGAGATTCGTGAGCTTTTAAACTACTGTGCATACAAATTCTAACTAAAGCTATAATTGTAGACAACTTGGGGTATAAATTAACCAATTTCTTAATTATTGTGTGACGTTGATAACGTTTCACCTTCAGTTTATGTACATTTGCAGTACGGTATAACTGTTGATTACTGGTCACAATAGACTTCGGCCATGATTTGCTTAATTGTGTTGAGCAAGTAGAAGTAATGGTTTTAAATTATGGGTCTTGCGCCAAAGGGTCAAAGGCCAAATATAAATCAACACATTTGATTGATACATGTATCTGTAAACACACGTTAGGTCGTGATAGACATTTTCCATAAACAATTATACTGTATAGCTGTGATGGTCTGTTTGTTGGCATACATGTATCATGGTTTTTCTCGATGGGTTTTCTCAGTTCGTTAGGCCAAGGTTGCAAAAGGGTTTGGAAAGGTCTGTAGAAAAACAATGGGTTGAAAGTCACAATTTTAAAACTTTTGCTATGTTAAAGGCATAAAGGGAATGAGAAAAAAATTGAAAACTACTTGGGATATAACCTTGCTCTAAGAGAAGCATTACCTTTGCCTTCAGTCTCATGATCATGTTGAACATTGAACACTTATGGTATAAAAACTACTAAACAAGTAAATGCTACTGAAAACCTATCAGAATTTTTTTGGCTACAGCAGAAATTCGTGAGCTTTAAAGCAGCATACAAAAAATTCTAACCAAAGCTACAAAAACAATTGCAGACAAATTGGGATATAATTTAGTCAATTTCTTAATTATCGTGTGACGCCGATCACGTTTAACCTTCACTTTATGTACACTTGCAGTGCTGTAGTTTACTGGTCATAGTAAGCTTGGACCATGATTTGCTGAATTGTGTTGTGCAATTATGGATTGAACACGGATTAATATGGCTTTAAATTATGGGTTTTGCGCCAAATGCTAAATAGAAATCAAAAAGTTTGGTTGATATACATATTTATAAACACGTGTTAAGTCTTCATAGACAGTTTCCATAAACATCAATGGCTGTGATGGTCTGTTTATGTTGATGTCATGGTTTTTCTTGATGATATCATGTGCTGGGTTGCAAAAGGATAGCCTTAAACTTTAAGAAATTCAATTTGACAATGATGTCTTGGTGGTACCCACCGAATTTTAATTTGGGTTGATGGACTACACCCCCCTACCACATGGTATTAAATTACTGACAGTAGGGTACTGAGTTGAATTGAAAAAAGGGTTTTTAAAGGTATGCAGAAAAACAATGTTTGGAGAGTCACAATTTTAAAACTTTTGCCATGTTCATGGCATTAAGTGATTCGGGTGAGTGATTGCACTTTGACAACATTTTTTGCTGATAAATTCAGTTGGATTTGCGGATCAGATATTGTATACAGTATATTCTAAGTATTAAGAGTTGGAGTAAATATAACTAGATGATTTTCATTGACTGTGCCTGGTTAGATTTTGGTTGGTGTTACGTGTCAAACTTTTTTAATGACGAATTAATTAATCACAAATCCATGGACATGTAAGGCAATATTTATGAGCTGGTTTATTGAACTTATGAAAGGAAAGGAAAGGAATGAAAGTTTCTTCGGTTGACATAAATAAACGTTGGACGTTTACTTCGACAAGTTATTTTTGAATTATACATGCAAAGGCGTGTGGGTTGAATACCAATGAGTTCGGGTTGAGGTCAATTTCACATTTAAATTAGGGCCGGGATACCGCAATTGCTTTATCATCTGATAAATCATTAAGTCATGACAGATAGCATATGCTAAAGATAACAGATAAGGGATATAGAAGTATTTTCTCATCAAAGATGTTGGCGAAAGATGAGGTTTAGTTATTGGAAGAAATAATCAGTTTTAGATGATGATGAGTGTCGAAATATTGTCAGAATTATTTAATGTAGTCATTGAGAACGAGGTTTGCATGTCAATAAGATAGGCTACAACATCGTGTCAATATGTTTGCTTTGTTTTAATATTAATAATTAGAAGAAACACATGTGGATTTGATAAGTCCAGCGCCACGAACTGTATATGTTCATGGATGTCACCCAGAAATGACTGAACAAACAAAACTAAATTATTTCGTTGTGAAAATTAGTATGTATTGATATCGCAGTATAATGGTCATGTACGGTGTGATAATGACGCCAATCAGTCATGTTTCTATCATTAGAAACATTTCAAAAACTGATTGTCAACAGGCATAAATCCAATTTTCGATTTTAGCTATTACAGCGCCGCCAGCTGGTGTTCCCTGTGAATAAAACATGAAATTCTTCTACCTTTTCCCAAAATTTGATTCTTTGTAACTCCATCAGTTTATTTAAATTCTATCTGTAATGAGGGAATCACTTTATGATCGCCTTATAATTTGTCAGCACTGAACATGTAGGACATTTGTCAATATTTGTTCGATGAATACTCATAATGTAGGGGAATGGGGACATTAAAATATCATGTGTAAGGATCATGTCATAACTTATTCGCCATTTTGAGACCCCATGTCATTATTTCCAGACCCCCAACTCTCCACAGGATAACATAATCATTGACCAATTTTTTTCCAAATTATGAATGTTGATCCATAAAAGTGGTAATAAAGCGAATAATAGTAATAATAAGCCTAGCTGGCAAATATTGTAGCAAAACTGGATAACAAATGATTAATTTTAACCCATTTTTTATATAACAGCAATGATGACATCATCATTTTCTCATTTAGTCAACATGTTCCATCATTTGTCAGCTCCCCCATCACCCCGAAAATAATGACATAATACTTGAACTGATGCCATTATTCTTGAACTGATGACATTATTCTTGAACTAATGACATAATACTTGAACGACCCCTTTTGAATATAATATTTCGTTGAATTTATGCTGAAATATTAATTTGCAGTGTTTCCGCCGATTTGGAAAACCTGGAAAAGTCAGGGAAAAGTGATTTACTTTGAAAAAGTCAGAGAAAATCATCAAATCAATAACAGATTTTGCATAGTTAGTTATTGGTCAGCACAAAAATCAAGAGATGAGAAGCAATTCTGTAAAATAAATTAAGAAAGCTAATCTAAAGTTACTGTTTTAGGGATCCTACTTTCTGGAAAGTCAGGAAAATCGTGAAAATTCTTGAAAATGTAGGGAAATTGAGATAGTTTGCATGAAATTAACAACTTTTATGAAAATTCGGGATAAAATCCATTATTTTTTATATTTTTTTAAACAAACATCAAGTTAAATGTCAGGGAAATGACTGAAAGAAATTAAGGAGAAAATCGATTGAGTCCAAAAGAAGCTTGTTGGAGTCCCACAACAGGGTTTCCCCAGAAATTACATTTTCAACTTCCCTTTGGAAATTGACTTGAGAATTTGAGTGGGCCCTTTGTTTCCTTGTGAAAATGTTTCTTCTACCTCCTGTTATAAACAGGATATAGCATTCCTTACATTGATATGTCATATTTTTGCATTTTCAATGGCCAGTGAAACTTGTTTTAAAACCTGGAAAAGTCAGGGAGGTTGAAAATGTCATTTCTGGGGCCCTGGAGTAATCCTGTTGTGGGACCCCAAAAAGTTTCTCATGGATTCAAGCAATTTTCTTGAATTGCATAACTCAGCATTCCAATCATCTGATGGACCCTTCAACCAAGAAGTTCATGGGTCTTGAGGATTGGCTCATCAGGAGGTCTGGATGCAGGGCATTATGCTGGTGTCCAAGACACTGAAGGCTGAAATATCTCCAAGACTTGATTTGGGCCATATGCATTGGGCAGTGCGGCCCTAAGTCTGCATGGCCAGGGAACATCCGGTTTGCACCAAACTGCCTCTTGTGATGGTCCATTGTTGAGGGAAGTTGGCGAGTGCCAGTTTTTGAGCAAGTCTTTCGAGGAAGTGGCTTTCGTCATTGGAATCAATTTCGTAAAAAATAAGCAAACTCGTTTCCCTATCGGTTGCTCGGATGTCTGGCGTTGGAGGCTACAGGGTGTCAAAAGGAGCCAAAAACAAGGTCGAATGCTTATTAGTTCGCCCTTCCTTCGTATTTATTGTACGCTCTACGACGTGAACGTGTTCACAAGCAACGGACTTGGTGAGCTACAGCGTAGCTGCTTCTGCTGCTGAACTGTTGTTCGTGGGTTTTAATGGTGTGGCTGCGGTGCTTTAATTGGGAACTCGTTACCACCTGTTCGGGGAAAGTCGCACTCGACGGAGTTTCGCTTTAGGAACAGTCGCAGTTTTTGACCCGCGTAACAACAACCATGATTCGCAGACTGCGTCGCCTGTTTTCGAACCAGAACCAGTTGACGCTTGCGGATCCAACCCCGGAAAATAGGTAGCGTGGGATTTCTTAATTTAGGCTTCCTGGAAATTCAGAACGTGCTGTTTTAGACGTTTTGAAACATCTGGGTTTGTAGAAATTTGATTCCAGTTCTTTGAATTTTAATTCCGACACTTCGATGAAGTTATCGTAAAGTTACTTTCAAAGTAATGTTAATGAGAATTGTAGCAATTTGGAAGCAAATTCTAGAAACTTTCTTTCCAACTTTGCGTTGAAGTTACCTTGATTTGTGTCACAGTAAAATTGCTTTGATGCCAGCATGACGAGGAAGTTATCTTAAATGTGCTATCAAAGTAAGGTGGCTTTGATGCAAATTAGGAATTTTGATGAAATTTCTAGTAAGTTTGATTCCAACACTGAGATGAAGTTATTTTATAGTTGCTATAAAAGTAATGTTGATGAAAATTGTAAAAATTTGGATGCAAATTCTAGAAACTTTGTTTCCAACTCTGCGTTGAAGTTAGCTTTAATTGTTATCAAAGTAAAATGGCTTTGATACAAATTTGGAATTTTGAGGCAAGTTCTAGGAATTTTGAGTCCAACATGGGGACGGTATTTTTAAAGTTGATCTCAAAGATATGGCATTGAAGCTTCAGAAATGTTGATACCATTTTAGAAACTTTGTTTCCAGCATTGCGATGAAGTTATCTGAAATTTGCTAACAAGGTAAAATGGCTTTGATGCAAATTTGGAATTCTAGGAACTTTGATTCCTACATGGCGATGTTTTTTTCAAGTAGCTCTCAAAGTAGTGATATTGATGCTTTAGAAATTATAGAAATTGGGATGCAATTTTTGAAGTTTTACTTGAAGTTGTTTTTAAAGTTGCTCTTAAAGTAATGGCTTTGATGCAAAGCTTATAAATTTTGATTCCAACAATGCGATGAAGTTATTTTAAGGGTGCTTTCAAAGTAATGACATTGATGGTTTAGAAATTGTGATGCAAGTTCTACAAATTTTATTTCCAATATTACGATAGTTATTTTTAAGTTGCTCCCAACGTAGTGGCATGATGCTTTAGAAATTGCGGTGTAATTTTAGAAGTTGTGATGCAAATTCTGTAAATTTTGTTCCCAACATTGTGATGACGTTATTTTAAAGTTGCTCTGAGTCAATGTAATAGCAATGATGGTTTAGACATTTTAATACAATTTTATAAATAATAATTGTTTGTATTGAGATGCTATTGTAGATATTTTGATGCAAATTCTAGAAATTTTATTTCCAAAATAGAGATAGTTATTTTTAAGTTGCTCTCTGAGTAATGGAATTGATGCGCTATAAATTTTAATTTCAACTTTGCGAAATAGTATGCATGTTTTTCATACAATATTTGTGTCGTTTCCATGCAAGTTTTCTACTGGATTCAATTCCAATTTTGACAGTTTTGTTGCTATCGTGCAGTGATGCATTATTTTCAAATTTTGAAGGCAGATTTTGTAGTTTTGATAAAATTAATGAAGTAATATTAAGGTTGCGATGCTACATTATATAGGTAGTGATGCAAGGCTTTGTAATAATTCCATGTACATGTTATACTGGTTTCGGTGCAAATTTTAGCAGTTCAAAAATGTTGCCCTACCTTATTCATGTTTTGGTGCAGTATTTTAAATTTTGAATCAAGTGGTGTTAAGGTTCGAAACAAGTTTGGTGTATGGCGTGATACAAGTTTTCCAAATACATACATTTTGGTAGTAAATTGTTTTAAGAAAATGCTGACATGAAGGTTGATGAAATGTAAAAGCGAATAATAATTTCAGTAGCATATACTGTAGAACGCAACAATTAGTGAAACGTCGATGAGTTGACATGTTCGTTCTAATTAAGCGCTAATTAAGATAAGCAACGTGCACGTGTTACAAATGCTGTCTGAAGGAAACAATTTTAAATATTTTTTTCTAATGTTTTGACGCTATAGCTACTGGTAAAATGATTTTGAATAAGAACTTGATTCTACATCTTCCAATTTTTAGATTTATTTCGAGAACAATACTTGAGATTACTCGAATTGAAGTAATTGAGTAATCAGGATGCTTCAATGCTGCAGGCGATCGGTCATTCAATTTAATCTCAAATTAGTAGTAGTGATTTTTCGATTAACTTATATGTACACTTTTACCATTGCCTGCTAAAGACAATGGCAAAACTGCTATTTATATTTCAAGGACTGAAAGTAGAACAAAATTACATTCACTGTAGCATTTGCAATGGGGAATGAAATGACCTTCCATTTGGTGATTTGTTTCACAGCTAATTATAATCAGGGTATGCCTAATGGTTTTTAATGTTAACATTGCAAGCCTGGTGCAGGTTTACTCGAGTTTGATGTTGACAAGTACAATACCTTTGTTCTATTAGTAAACATTAGTCAATTTCTCCTCAAAGCTTTTCTGTACCATTCTTTCAATATGTACATGATTTTGCAACGTTGTTTTCATAAGGCGGTTCACTCTGGCTGTAATCTCAGATTTGAAAATTCTTTCCGTTTATTTGCAGGTTTGATCCCTTTCAGGTGTTCGAAGTCACACCTGAGCCGTGCCAAGTCCTTCGGGTAACCGTGATCGAGGGCAAAAACATCACCAAAGGCTGGGCTGGAGACTTGCGTAAGACTAAGACACCTTTATAATTATCTTTAATTAAAATGTTCTTGAAGTTATTGTCTCAGAAAATTTTTTTTTGAGTCATTGCCCCAGTCATTGATGCTTATTTTCGGTTAAAATAACCAGCATATTTCAAAATCCTCTACGTTTGTACAAGAATTGAGAAAATTGTTTTGAAATTAATGTGGCTGCACTACAGAATTGCGACCCTGCTATTCGTGGGCTATACTACGGTACAGGTCCTGTCCCACCATGGGCACTTTGAGAAAGCGTGCTTCTCCTAACAGCTCGTAGGCTGACCGTGATTGCCTATGGGTAGGGCAGCTAAATAAACCCATTTTATTTTTTAATTTGCTTAGGTCAGGATAAACACAAAAAGAGTAAAACACAACATAACGAAAATTAAACAAAGGATAAATGGCGACAGCTGGAACAGGCGCCATTCTTGTCTACTAGACAAGTAGGGTTGAAATATACTGTTCATATTTTGTGAACATTTGGAACATAAACTATTGTGTAGTACTGTATATCCATTAATTTTATCATAACTGACTTTCTCAGAATTTTTTTAGGAAAATTACTAATGTACAAAAACTACTTTTGTAAAAAGCTCAGTTATTGCCTGCCAATGGCAACGGCAAAAGTGCTATTTATATTTCAAGGATTTAAAGTGGAAAAAAATTACATTAACTTTATCATTTAATATGTTATCGATTTCTCATTGATTTTTTCCTAATTTACATATTCGCCATGTTGTAAACATAGAAAAACATAGAAGTTGTAAACATGGCAAAAATAGGTGTATAATTGTAATGGGGAATGAAATAACCTTCTATTTGGTGATTTTTTCACAGCTAATTAGGAGTTTTAGGTTGGATTTACACTATGTTATCTTTTCTTGTCATCCTTGTCATTATATTTTAAGATTTCTACACTAAAATATCGCTCATATGCACTAAAAATATATGGGTGTAGGAATGATTTTATTGGCCCTGAATAAAAGAAACCTTTGGGCCCCCAGCTGTTTGACGGGAAAGGGGCTGGCATAACATCACGCTTTTCTGTCATTTCAAAGAACACCATGTACAATGTATATGTATGTTCATCGGTGTTCAATCATAAATCAGTTTTTATTATTTTAACATATTGTTTCTCGGATTTATCTTCTTGTAATGGGTATTTTGAAAATGGGGTCATTTCTCTGATCTTCAAAGATCGAAACTTCTGAGGACTACTACAGTTCTGGACCCTGAACAATTGTTTCAGTTCAACTCAATGTTCCTACACCCCTGGCTTAATTAAGAAAAAAATCAATCGGAAACGAAAGGGAGCAAAATCTTGATGTTGGCCCTGTGTGCCAAAACTCCTCGGGCCGGTCGGTGAGCACCCCCAATTTTTCGTAACATGCAAGTGCTGATTGGCAACTTCTCAATTCCTTTCTTTCTTTTCATTCGTGTCTTTCACCTCGGGCACCAAACACGAAGCGTAATTAAAATGTTTTGAATAAAACAAAGCTTGTGCCACCTATTTTTGCTCCACGGCCCGGATGCAGGACGCCCTTCAATATATTCTCGTTTAATTAGCGCAATTACATATTTCGACAATGACGGGGTGGGGAGAATTTTCACATTTTTGACACTTTGAAGCTAATTGTACTGGCTGGAAATGGCGACATGTTTTGATAAGATACTGATAAGACCTCCATTGGCCGAACATCCTAACTTATCTTGTCACTTATTGTTCTTGTTTTTTCTTGACCAGTGGACACACCAGATCCTTACGTGGCCTTGAAAGTACGCTTCACACCGAACAGCACCAAGAGGACCAAGCCCATCGATAACAACCCAAACCCAAAGTGGAATGAAACATTCGAGTTTTATGTCGACTCCAAAGAGATCAATATTCTCGGTAGGGTTTTTACATTGGTCAATTTCTGGGAATCAGATTGGCAAAGTCTTGACCGTAACTGTTCTCCCATTTTCAGATGTCACCGTCATGGATGCAAACTACACGTACGATGAGAAACTCGGCATTCAGGAGTACGACTTGAGTCAGCTGGAGTTGGATGAGGAAAAGGAGGCAATACTCACCTTCAACGAAGTACTGACTTTGAAATTTGCGATTTTGTTAACTTTGATTCGAGGAAATTTCTCACAAGTCATTTTTTTTCCAGAAATTTTACATCACTTTGCGCTTGCATTTAACAGTCGAGTAAGTACTGTAGGATTTGTGTCGTGTATTTTCTTATAGTCTTCGATAATTTTGCATGTTTACATCCTGTCATGGAGGATTTGCAACCTTGGCCTCCTGGTGGAAACCAGATTTAATTAATTAATAGCTATATGGCAGCCCCCTAATGGCTGCCAAATTGATATACATGTATGAACAGCACCGTAATTACCCGTTCCTTTGAATAAGCAATCAGGATCATGGCCGAAACCTCGGTTGGCTAAATTTGAAGTAATTTGTGTAAAACCTGTTTTAAGTATATACCTAGGTAATTGTTTGTTTCCGAGATCACGTAATTCATATGGCTTTTGATCAGTTGTTAATTTAGACTTTGCTTGCATACAAATGGCTTTCTAGAGTTGATTTGTTAAACCCAAGGGCTGCTCGGAAGCACTTTTAATTTAATCGATATTAACAATTTAATTAACGGCAACACTGTTACCTATGCCCAGTTCAGTGAAACAAGTCGTTATAGTTAACCTTCCATTTTGTCACACCTAAGGCTACTTTGTTTCCTTAGTTTGTTTTTCTGATTTTTCCTAGCAAACACCCTGATTTGCGCTACAGCTTGGCATTATGCGACGAGGAAAAACAATTCCTGGCCAAGCGGCGGGTCCATGTCCACAACGCCATGCGAAATTTGCTCGGAGAGGAAAAAGGACCCAGGAATTTACGCGAGGTAAAATCAGCAAATATTTTACATGATGTGATTTTTTTCTCATAAACCATCTTTGTTGCTTCGGTACAATTGTAAATAGTTTGGTCATCAATGTTCCCGTTATCGTCACTGCATATTCGTGGGCTATGCTATGGTACAGGTCCTGCCCCAGAATGGACACTTTGAGAAAGTGGGCTTCTCCTAATAACTCGTAAGCTGGCAGTGATTGCCACGGTTAGGGGCAGCTAAATCAAAAAAAATACATTTTTAGGTTAGGTTCAAATTAAAAAAAGATAAAAAATATTATAATAAAAAACAATTCGTTCCATGAGCAGCTAGGAAAGATGTTTTTTCTTGTTAACAATTGTTTTCGACAAGTAAATTTGGAATATAAATATTAAGCTTATGTGCACGTTTGGAGCAGAGCTAATTTTAATACAAATGTGACGGTGGTGTGAAAAGTCTGGTTTGGGATCCTTGAATATTTTTCCCTCACTATCTTGGGGTCTAATACACAAATACGCTCATAGAATGACATTCATTGCTTTCACAGATTGATACAGCTTTCATTTTCAAAACAATTTTCTTGATATTAGCTTTTTTGCTCGCTCTTTTAATTTGTTTACGAATCTTGCCCTCCCACGCTCATTGTCTGAACTCGAAAATTAATTATCACATTGTTTATGCAAGGCAGTAATGGGTAATAAAGCGTCGTGAGAATCTGAGAAGATAGCTTGAACATTACCAGACATGTCGAAATATTGAACATGCCAGCTTTTATGACTAATAACATGCATGCATCTGAGTGCAGCAATAAATGCCCTGTGGCGTCTTTATAGCAGTTAAAATTGATTATAAAAATCACATTTTTCATTGTATAACGTTCTTTTAGGTCCCCACGGTTGGCGTGCTGGGGTCTGGAGGTGGGTTTCGTGCCATGGTATGCTTGAGCGGGGTCATCAGGGCTCTGTCCAACGAAGGAATTTTGGACTGTACCACATTTACAGCCGGACTTTCTGGGTCAGCCTGGTAAGTTGAATGAAATATTCAGGCCATGTGTCTGGTTGAACTTTAATTGGAATGGAATGAATTTTATGGAGAGGCTAAAAATGAAACTTGTTCTCGAATGATAACATTTTGTGAAAGGAAGTTGTGCTACTTCTGAAAAAATGCTCAAGTTAAGCACCATCTTTTAAACTTCAAGAAAAATTCAAGAAATCTTTGTTTTCAAAATGTTTCAACAAACATATTAGAATTTTTACGCCGCATTTCTTTTTCCAATAATATTTAGGTATCTTTCAACGTTATATTCCCACCCGGATTTCCCGAACAAATCTCCCGGAGAACTTCAAGAGGAACTGAAGCTCAGCATCGACCAGAGCCCCATCTGGCTTTTGAATCCTCAAAGCTTGTATCGCTACATGACTGGCATCATGCGAAAGAAGCGCACGGGGCAGCCGGTCAGCTTCACGGACTTTTTCGGACACATGCTGGGAGACACACTGTTAGTAAAGGTACTGAAGGCAAGGTGATCGTTAGTTGCGCACTTCGCATTGGCTTGATTGAATTTCTCCATGATATTTCGAAGCCACTCGCAGTGTTAAATTGGAAAAATTTAAATTTGTCGAAGGAAATTGCTTTTTTTTGCGGCATCATCTCTAATGCACGGAACGTATTAGAAAACATCCTCCATAATATCGCTTTTTTTCCTCGCCATTTCAGAGGTTGGATGCCAAGGTGACTGACCAACGGCACAAATTGCAAGAAGGGAAAATACCATTCCCTCTTTACACTTGCCTGCACGTTAAGAAAAACGTGATGGCCAAAGTGTTTCAAGGTAAGCGCAAACGTCAAAGATGATTTTTAATTTTAAGTACTTGTTGAGTTGAACCTAAGCATGGTGGTTTTCGTTCTCTTAGAATGGATAGAGTTCACTCCTTACGAAGTTGGTATAGCTAAGTACGGAGCTTTCATGAAAACCGAGGATTTCGGATCGAAGTTTTACATGGGACGGCTGGTAAAGCGCTATCCCGAGTTCCCTCTACATTACCTGCAAGGTGAATATTTTGCAAAACGACTATACCCGCCATTTTCCTTCGCTGTCTGTGGTGTTTCGCTATAGTTTCCGGTATTATTCAGGTGTCTGGGGAAGTGCATTTTGCATTTTATTTCGGCAGCTGGTTAGGGACAAGGGCACCAAGGACTTGAATGCGTCGATGAACGATAATTCGGTCACCCAGCGAGAGGACAACTTACAGGAACAGTTAGGTAAGCATCTCCTTCGAGCTTGAAAAAACAAAGGCAGTAGGCCTACTTTGGAATATGCCCTGCTGGTGCCCAGCTTTAGCTTGGCCGGACGTAGTGTGAAAGCGGGCTTTCCCTAACGGCTTGTAGACTGGCAGTGATTGAATTCGGTCAGGGCAGCTACATAACTAAGTACATTTTTAGGTTAGGTAAACGAAAAAAATCAAAACAAACATTAAAAAAGGGTACATTATGACAGCTATAGGGAAGTTCTCATTTTTGTCTACTTAAATTGTTAAGTAGTGTAAAAAATGCAGGTTGTGTGTGCATTATTAGCTAGCCCAGTTTCACTGTAGGGAGCGTTTCCAAAATCTGCAGAAAGTCTTCGGTCACAACTGTATAAACTAAATTCTCATCAAAATTATCTAAATTGTGATCAGAGCCATTACGTTCAGAAAATTACATTAAATTTCTAGAGTTTGCATGAACACAATGCGAAAGTTGGCATCTCCTAATGACTCGTAGGCTGGCAGTGATTGCCTGTTTGGGCGGCTACAGTACATCATTAATTACATTTTAGATTAGGTTAGTTTAAACAAACAATACAAAGCAAACGATAAGAAAGGATAAATTGCAACAGCTATAGGGCAGTCATTATTCTTGTCTACTTATATTGGCAAGTAGTGTGGAAAAATTCACATTTTGCGCATATTTGGAGCAGGGCAAATTCCGTAGAGTGTATAACAAGTTCTGTCAGTACAATGGCAATCAGAATCGTGTTGAAGCATCTTAGAGACCGGATCTTAATGGTCTCATCAACGTTTTCAGCCGGTTTTAAAATCGATGACCGAGATTCCGAGACCGATCTTTCGGATAACGAAGACGACAGCAGACGTCGAAGGAATGGAAGCGACGAGACTGATGGGAGTAACGGAGTATCCAATAACGTTGGCAGCAATGGATTGGCCCCTGCAGCTGATGGCCAGGACAATGGACTGTCCGAAACTGATAGAGCAGCATTGAGGTGAATGGGAATTAATGAGAGCACTGCGAGCACAGCCAGTCTCCTTCTGGAGAGAGAAAATTTCAAGTGCTTAATATTTGACCTCTGACCACAGGCAGCTAGATCCGGTGATCGAACCCATCAGTGATAACGTCACGGTGACGGAAAAGATGTCCATTTGGAGCAGCATGGTGATGGCCGTGATGAAAAGTAACTATTTTAATACGCTGTCTGGAAGGGCGGCCTCCATCTTCAACCCCCTGCGTGGACTGACCTTGCAGTATCTTTATCCAATATCACCGTTTTCTCCGACAACACCGAGTGATGGTAGGTTTTCTCGGCTTTTTATATTTTTCATCAAACTCTGTCACAACACACATTGAGTTTTATCTATGCTTACAGACCTGGAATTCAAAGGCACCCATGAAGCACTGTCCACCGAACACAAAACTTTGTACCTGGTGGACAGTGGCCTTACCTTCAATTCTCCGTACCCGTTGCTGCTGCGGCCTCAAAGAGGTGTCGATCTCTTCCTGTCTTTCGACTTCAGCGCTAGACCGTCCGACCTTACGCCACCATTCAAGGTAACGTCCAAACGTGCTAGGTAGCCGGACTTTTGAAAGTTAAATTCTGGACCTAATTAGTGTTTTTTATTTCAGGAAATTTTACTGGCCGAGAAATGGGCTTCGACGAACAACATTCCTTTTCCACCTATCGAGGACATCATCAGGAACAAGTATGCCAAAGAACCCGTCCGTGAATGCTACGTCTTCGAGCATCCCAGAGATCCATATTGCCCCGTCATCTTGCATTTTGTCATCATCAACAGCGAGTTTAAAAAATTCAAGGCGCCAGGTAAATGCCATTGTTGATTGCTGTTAGTGCAGTGTTCATACCGTCAGGGAAATTCAGGGAAATTGGACATTTTGCCCAGAAAGTCAGAGAAAACGTTCAAGAAATTTTCAATTTCAATTTTATGACTGGGAATTTTTAATTTCCAGTCCATTTGTGCGAAAACCGCCCTATAAATTACACCTACAATTCGTTATTTCCAGTTGAGTTTTTCAAAAATTTCGCCTACGGCGTTCCCTTTTAAAAAAAACGAGCTAAAATCCAACGTAGAAATATGTTTAAATTGAAGGACAATTTCTTGGGTTTGTCGAGTGTTCTTATATTTTACTGCAAATTGCCATGGCAAAGAAAAATTAGCAGGTACTGTCTAAAATTCATCATTTAAGATCTGATTTTTCGAAAAATATCGCCTGCTTAAATGTCTTCAAAATTGTATTAAGGCAACATTTTTTTTACAAATTTCGCAGTTGGCGTTCTCTTAAATGTTTGTTAAATGTTTCTTAAATGCCTGTAAGGCATTGCTTTCGTAACGCCATTTTATTTTTAGAATTTTTTTGTGGTCTAGTTTTTGTAACAAATTTGCCTACGGCGTTCTCAATTCTAAAATATACTCGTGGTCGCCAAAATATTATATATATATGTACTATCGTTATAATATCGTGGTTCCCAAAATATTAGATGAAATTGTGAAACAAATCAGATATATGCATGTGAAAAAATTTAAAAATATTAGACACATGTTCTTGAATGGACAAAGTGTGGAAAATAAAGTTAATTTTACTTACATGTGATATTTGTTATTTGATAAGTCAGGGAAATTGAACAGATTTGGTCAGGGAAAGTCAGGGAAATCGAGTTGCAAATTTTGGTATGAGCCCAGTTTTTGTAAATCCGCTAATCGTTTCTCAACAACTTAGGGGTGCCACGGACGACCGAAGAAGAACTGCAATTTGCAGATTTTCCGATCTTCGACGATCCCGAGCAACCGTATTCGCTGTTCAACTTCAGTTTCACCCACCGCCAGTTCGACCGGATCACTAAGCTCATGGAGTTCAACACCTTGCTCAACTCTGACCTGATCAAAAGCACGATTGCCGAGATCGTGGCCAAGAAGCGGCAAGTGATGCCCCGGCCCCCCATCACCTTAGCCGATGTGGCCCGTCTGAAACTGCGCTTCTGCAACAAGGACGCAGCCAAAAAGCTCAACAATTACGTAAGGAGCTTCTCTAAAAAGGACAAAAGCCGGAACGGAGAGTCCACGAGCAGCGATGGACAGTGTCCGACGTGAAACGAGAGCAGCCAAAAATGATACCGGTATTTCCAGGACGTTTTGGCCGAGCCTCCTTCCTTCATTTCGTTGGAAATTGCGAATCAAACCAACAGCAGATGCTTTAATTTGATTTTAGATGGCGTCATCTCATCCGGAAAGTTAGGGGGCTTCCCCTGCAGTGCGAGTGCATCTTCCTCCTCAGGAACTTTGACCTACCCCACGTCAGCCACCTTATACTAAGGTGATGTTATAGTGCCGTATACTCGGGCAACCTAGCGTACGATATCTAATTACATTTATGGTTTAAAAAGTAGAAAAAAGTTAACCGTAGCCCTTCAGTATTGGTTTTCAGGGATATTGGAGAATTAGCAGCATTCGTGAAGGTATCCGTGATTACGCATTTAAGACTAAGTTGATTCCTTTTGACAGGCGATTTTGTATTCAGAAGTTAGCAGAAATTTATTCGTTTTCCTACGGGTCAACTTGCTCTTCTATGTAAGATAGGCTCCCAAACATTGATCTTGGAAAAATTAAGTCAAGATGTTGAAAACAAAGTTGAAGAGCAACCAAGTTCTTCAATTTAGAGGCTGTTGTAGCTGTTTGAGCTCCAATTTATTCTGATTTTTTCGGGTCGGTTTTGCTGTTATTCTCTCCCTCACCATTCAGTGGGCTGTTTTTGTTGTTTTTATCCCTGGGCAGTGTTTGCACATCACAATTAATACTTTTCCAGGTATTTTTTTTTCGAAAATTGCAAGGAAGATTCGGTTAAAAAATTAAGTACAAATAGCATTGGGGACGTTCAAGTATTATGTCATCACTTTTATGCGCTTTTTGAAACAAAAATTCGATTTTGTGTACCAATTTGACCAGAATGTAATAATGAAGCCAATGATATGAAAACACGCCATAGGCGAAACTTGATGCAAAATGGTTCGCAAATGATAGCTAGTAAATCTAGCCACATTTTATAAAAACAAAAACCACATCAACGTTTGGCTGATCCCCCAAAACCCTCAGTGATGACATAATACTTGAACGTCCCAATATTTGGTATTCCGTGTAGTTATTTATCAAAAGGCTGCAGAAAATTTTGTTTCTTGACAATGAATTAAGCAGCACAGAGGTTGGAGATCATAGAAAACCATAGAAAATTATATTTATTTTTGCACATGGAAACTCCCTTCTTTTTAATCACTTCCACACTTAGTAACGCCATCCATTATCTCAGATCAGGTAGTTCGAGCTCCAGGATGGTGAACTTTATTTTTATATTTAGATTCTTCCATCTAGAGGTAACTTTCCAGTGAAGATGTGTTGCATGTTTAATATTTTAGTTGTCTGAGCTCCGAATTTTATTGATACTTTTCCCATATCTGCATGCAGCCCCATTACCCTCACTTTATCGTTTTTTAAATTAACCGCACTCTGTGGAAGCGATACTAACTCGTACCATTGTTATACATTTATTAAAGATTTGATTGATTAATTTTCAGTCATTCTGTGATTGCTTCGCAGGGGCGAGCTTGGATCATCACACTAATTCATACATTTTTCTTACATGAACAAGGTATACCATCCTTCGTGTCAGAACTTTGTATCTAAACGACTTTTTTAAGGATAAGATTAGATCGGGTTTCAGATACTAGATTCAGAGATAGTGCCCAAAACTCCTCATATTTATTACGTTTACTTTGTCCAGATTTATTTACGTAAGGTTCATTGCGCCTGGGCCTTTTGGCTCCAGACTGTCATTCACCCCTATTGCGCGTCCTTGCTGAAAAAGTGAAGCTTTTCAGTCATCAATCCGGTTATCTGCAAGATCAGCTTCATGTACAATTGCATCATTTTCTCGTTTCATCTGGTTTATGCAACCTTTCTGGAAGACAGCCAGAACTGCAGGGGAGTTCGGATATTTATGGATTGGCACGTGTTTGCGAAGCAACATGGTTGCACCCCTGCAAAATGAACCTATTTCGGCAGATAATTAATGGACCCTTGCGAAATTCGTTGTTGGCAATTAGAAAATCGAAGTGCATTCATTTTGAGTGCTCGGGACCTGCAGATGTATCCGGTCGCCTGCACTTTCTGCGAAAAATATTCTGGTACGTGCTGCTTTATAATTGATGACTAGCATTACCTCTGTCTAGGTCGTAGGTACTGTATGTTTTCGAAATCAATGTCCGGTATCGAATTTCACTCGAAATTCGTCGAATGGGAGCTCAGCCTAAACCGGTGTTGTTTGTTCTCTTGAAATATCCGCTTGTGCTCGTTTTATTGATTCCGGTGTTGTGTTCTTGTTTTGTAACTTGCATTAGTGGCAAAGTAGTTTCGAGGCTACCTCCCTAAGTTTATGTGAAATTAAGACGCAGTTGTGTCTTGAGCAGTAGCTGCAGTACGTCTTTGGCATGGGACTTAACTAGTTCTTCATTGTGTTACTCTGAACTCAGTTCCAGGACAATGGACGAAAGGTTCCAGCGTTTTCAAGTCATCCAGCCAAACACTCACATCTTGAGAGTCACTGTCATACAGGCTCATAATGTAGAAATCAGAAAATCTGCCACTAAGGAATGTAAGTTTGCTCCCAACAGGAGGTTTCTTGGTTTTTTTTCTTCAGTGGTCCTCTTATAACAAAATCCCATAAATTCCATATAAGGAGAAGTCACTTTCTACAGCAGGCGTGTGGACAGTGTGAAAATTTACACCCTTGGGTGAAAATGTGAAAAATTGGGTAAAAAAGGTAATTTATGTCAAAAATTCATTGGAAATGAATTTCACGAGAAATCCAGCTTAAAACTGTGAAATTCCCCCCACTCAGGGCCTTAATTTCACAAAAAAATGTACTAAAAGGTGATTATTTTTATTATATTGTTTTTAAAAATTGCCTGTTACGCTCTTTTGAAGATCTTAAAAATAAATCATTGTCTTAAAAAATCATTTTCATGAAAATACACTTGAAATCCATTTTTGGTCCAAGTTCGCCTATGACGTCCTCATAAACATTGATGTTAAATTTAACTCCATACAATTTTTTTTAGAAAAGCAAGCTGAAATCCAGTTTTGTAAAAAAATACCTATGGCGTTCTCAATATTGTAGGTGGGTCGCGTTATGTACTTTGAGATGTACTGTTAAAGCTCTTGAAAAAGCTATTTTTTTAAAAATACTGGGAAAAAATTTGAAATCAATCAGATATTTTCATGTGGGAATAAAACCAGACAATTTTGTGTGAAAAATGTGAAAATTCTACTTTTAGTGAATTTCTTTATGTCAAAATGTAGTTATGTTACCCCAATGTTCGTTTTTGCTAAACTAATTTTAGCAAAAAGGTTATACCAAAGTGTAAAGTTTAGGGTTCCCTCAGACATTGAAAACCTGGAATTGTCAGGGAAATTGAAAAGGCCTGGAAAAGTCAATGAATATGGCTTTACTTTGAAAAAGACAGGTAAATTTAATAAGCTAATAACACATTTTATATAGATCACGGGATATTATCAAGAGATGACAAGAATTTTAGAAAAGAAATTTATAATGAAATTGCCAATTAAAAAAAACTAATCTAAATTTGCTGTTGGCTTATGAAGTTATGTGCTCTGCAGTGTATCTCCTGTATATATAATGTGTAATAAGCATTGTAGCATTCCTTAACATTTAAATATCTCATATTTTTGCATTTTCAGTGGTAGTAGAGGTAAGATCAAGTTGTTTTAAAACCTGGAAAAGGCAGGGAAGTTGAGTTTTATCTCTTGGGGTACCCTGAATTCAGTTAGGGTTATGTCAATATTTATTTAAAAATGTCATTAGTTGAATTATGGATAATTTCAGTGAATTGCTCAGTGAAGAATCTAAAGAATGCATGTGAGAAAACAATGGAACGTTTTCTGACAATTATTTTTTAGATTGCTGACATAAGAGTTATAAATAGGGGATAGGGCTCTGATCTTGTTTTTTTTCTATTTTAGCGTTGGCGGATAAAGCCAGCAAATTAGTTGGTGAAAAGTATCCGGATCCATATGTCCTTTTGAACATCCCTGACGTCATCGATGGCAGGAGGCAAACCAGGACCATCAACAATCAGCCCGACCCATTTTGGAATGAAACTTTCGAATTTTACGTGGACGCAGATAGAACGTATTTATTAGGTTGCGTAACTTTCCAAGAACTGCGTTTGTGGTTATAAATAGCACTTTGTACAGCATGAAAAAAAATTCTAGATACACCAGGTGTTTTTTTTTGGCCATCCGCTTTTCATTTTTTAAATAAATAGTCGATTTGGGTCAACTTAATCCATATGCTCAGAAATTGTCCCAATCTAAGTGAATTTTTGTTAAAATTCTGAATTGATGAAAATCTTCGTGTTATTTTTCCTTCGTTAGAAATTTCGTTAATGGATGCCGACTACATAGGAGACGATAGCCTGGCCAGGCAAACTTACGATTTGCATTTAATTCCTTTAAACAAAGAGATTAGTTTAACTTTAACATTTGGCGAGGTAACTGGAAAGTCTGAAAAGCGAATTTAATAATAATGTTTTTAAGACCAAAAAATATAATATTTACGTTTAATTGTAGAAAACCGGGTTGGACCTGAAATTCTACCGCTCGGTGGAGTAAGTTTAGTCTGAAATGCATCAGCGTTCTCTGTAATGAAGTAAAAATTAATTGGCAAATTTGACAGCGACTCATCGCCATCCTTGCGGATGACCCCTGACCTTTGCAGCGAGGAAAACGCCTTCCTTCAAAAGAGGAGGGACCGTGTGTATCGGGCCCTTCAAAAGCTTCTGGGAGAGGAAAACGGCCCCAAAAACATAGATGAGGCATGTTGTTTATTTGCTGTTTTTGCAGTTTTACCATTTTGATTTTTATGTGCAATACTTTTAATTTAGTTTTAAACTTGAATGACTTTTCTTGTAGGTTCCATGCATTGCCATTCTTGGATCTGGAGGGGGGTTCCGGGCCATGGTGGGTCTGAGTGGCGCTGTCAAGGCCCTGCATTCATCAGGGATACTCGACTGTGCCACCTACATTGCTGGCATATCCGGTTCGGCTTGGTAACCTTTTTTTTAATAATAATAAAAAATAATGAAAAAGTTGACATTTTTTTGGGTTTGGGAAGCAATCACTCATAGCATGGGTGCTAGTAGTGCTTATCTGCTTACAGGGTCTAGACTATTTTTTTTTGGTTTTTCATATTTATACAATGTAGGGTTCCCACTCAAATTCTCAAGTAGATTTCCCTGACTTTTACTGACCACTTCAAAGTCATTTCCCTGATATCTTACATGAAATTTCACTCGATATTAATCAAAATAATAGAGCATTTATTGATTTCAAGCCCTGTAGATCTACAGGTAGCTCACTAGTCATGAATTTTAATAATTAATAGTGAATGAAATATAATGGGTATTTTATTTTGAAGAAATTCATGTGTATCAACTACATTTCTGTGGACTTTAGAAATTTCCAGACTAGCTTAGCTTATTGAGAGGCTTTAAACACTTTTGCTTTTTAATTTGTTTCAGAAAACCTGACATTTTTATGATTTTTCAAAATTTTACGGAGTATTGGAAATCTATTAAAATTCACAGAAATATTCATTGCAGGTACATCTCCACGTTATTCTCGCACCCCGATTTTCCGAAGACCATCACTCCGAGCGACATTGCCGAGGAGCTGAAAGTGAACATTGAACAAAGCCCCTTCGGGTTACTGAGGCCCCAGAAGATTTATAAGTACATGGAGGGGATTGCCCAAAAACGAAATGCCGGACACCTCATTTCGTTCACGGATTTTTTCGGCATGATGCTACGTGATACCCTGCTGAAGACGGTACGAATTCTGGTGGCAGTTTGGGAGTTCGGACTGCCATAATTCTGGTGGTGAACTATAATTACAGTAGCTTTGGATTTCACATTTGATTTTCAGAGGCCCGAAGTCAGACTTTCGCACCAACGGACCACTGTCGCCGAAGGTGTCGCACCACTCCCGCTGTATTCCTGCATACACGTGAAGAGGAATGTGCAGGCCCGAGTGTACAATGGTATGTCAAAAATGTTGAGCTTGATAAAGCCTTATAGTCTCAATTCTCTGCACATCCAGTAAATGAAAACAACTATACTCAGGGTGACTAGCCAGTCTGGAAAACCTGGAAATGTCAGGGAAATTGATTTGGTCTGGAAATGTCAGGGACATTCAAATAATGACTGGAAATTTGTTGTGGCACAACGATTTTGATTGGTACAATGAATAAGTATCTCAGACAAGCATTACAAAAGCTGTATTTGAGATCTGCTTTTTCTAAAAATTTTGCCTATGGCGTTGTCGTTATCATTAACACTTCCTAATATGTCTTATGAAAATTCCACTAAAATTCACCTAAAATGCAGTATTTCTGTTATCTTTTTTAAATTTCGGCTACGGCGTTCCTAAATGATAAATATTGTAGCTGGCTGCTTATAAAATTTTTCAACAAAATTTCCCTACAGCGTTTCCTTCATTATGAACAACTTTTAAAGTTTCGAAAGAAGAAGTCCACAAAAATGCAGCATTTGAGTTCTAGTGGTTTAAACCACTAGTGTTCGCATCGTTATTAATATTAATACACTAAAAACCATTATTTCGGTTTACGATTATTTCTTGAAATTTTTCAAAAATTTTCCCTACGGCGTTGCCTTATTATTAATATTGTTATTTATTTTTTTACAAAATTGTTAGCTAATCCCATCATTTCGTGATCAGATCTACAATTGATAAAATTTCCGCCTTATTTCTTTGCAAAAAAAGTGTCGTCTGGACAACCTGGAAATGTCAGGGAAATTGGATTCAGTTTCGGCTAATCACCCTGTATACTGTCAGAATGAAATTTCTACTAAACGGATCCAATGAAAGATTCACGCCATTGTCTATTCCGAACACCGGAATTAATATTGTTCTCTCTATCTTGCAGAATGGGCGGAATTCACTCCTTTCGAGGTCGGGCTCGCCAAATATGGAACATTCATGAAACCCGAGCTTTTTGGATCCAGGTTCTACTTCGGGAGGTTGCGGCTGCAGCTTTCGGAGTTTCCGCTCCACTACCTTCTCGGTAAAGCCGCTTAGATCCCACATCAATGTGTTCTTAAATCCGAGTTTGCTCACTGTTTTCGATTCATTCAGGCATATGGGGGAGCGCATTTACCGTGCTTTTTCGGCAACTGTTGTGGATGAACGAGACTGACAAGATGAACGTGTTGATGCTTGACAGCAATACTGTCAAGAAGGAAGAAGCCCTACTGAAGCAAGTGGGTAAGTCAGGTCATGGCATGTCAACCAGCAGACAACCTGCATTTGAGTCATGGCATGCCAACTAGCAGACAACCTGCATTTGAGTCATGGCTGCTAACCAGCAGACAACCCGTATTTGAGAATCTCAGAATTATTTCTGAAATAACCATATGTTTTGATTTAGACGAATATGCAGTTACCGATGATGAGGGCGGCGAAGACAGACTTCCAAGGTACATAACATATAAAAGAAACTTGCCAAAAACCTGTCTCCGGGCGTCAGCGAGAGCCTTGCAAGAAATGAGTAGCCACAGGCTTCTGCCTTATACGAGGCTAATTTCCAGTGCCATCCAAATGAGAACGGAAATGCCAGTCAGTTTCATCAATGATATCAAATCCGGCGTGAACATCTCAATGGCCCAACGCGTGCCTTTAACCATCATTCACGAAATAGGGTATGGTTGAAATGCACCAGGGGCTTTTACGGGGCACACTCTAATGTAGGCCATGGATGATGGACAAATCCTCCAAAACTTCTGGCAGGCTCGCACTTCGGATATTCATGTCTTTAAAACTCCAAATAGCGCTGATTCGGAAATTGCCATTTTCTAGTCTGAATAAGGACAACGCGGAGAAATCCGGCACTGTGTCCAGCAAAGTCCACGGGATATTTCACTCGGCTGTCGAGACGATGCACGCTAGTGATCTTCTGAACACCATAGCGGGAAGGGCGGCTTCCGTATATAATCCGATGCGGGGACTTCAGCTGAAAGCACTGTTCAAGGAGAGCGAGCAGGAGCCCACAACCAAGGACGATGGTGGGATCTTAAAACCACATCGTAAATTCCAAAATTCCTAGTGCCTTTTGAAAACCAAGTTTATTTATTTTTTCTATAGAGGAGACTTTCATGGGCCTTCACGAACCTCTCTCGACCACGAAGAAGTCCATCTATATGGTGGATGGTGGCCTGGCCCTCAACTCTCCGTATTCGGTGCTCCTGAGGCCACAGCGGAAAGTTCAGCTGTACATTTCCTTTGATTTCAGCTCGAGGCTGAAGGATCAAGCACCTCCATTTAAGGTAATCAAACAAGGAAGATTTTTCTGCAAGATTCAGATAACCGAAATCTTCCCCGATCATTTTTTTCTATAGGATATTTTGTTAGCTGCAGAATGGGCGAAGAAATTGGGCCTTCGATTTCCGCCTATCAGGGAAATCATCCAGGAGAAATATAGCAGTGGCCCCGTGCAAGAGTACTACGTATTTCAAGATCCAGATGACAAAGATTGTCCGATCATAGTGCATTTCGTTCTCATCAACAACAAGTTCAGGGATTTCAAGGCACCTGGTTAGTTGTTTTTGCAATGGCCAAAGTGAATTTCCATTATACACTTACGTGCAAAAAAATCGACTCGCCTGCAAGAATCTAGTAAAATGTGTTTTTCTCAGAAACCAAATGTCGGATTTAAAATCGGAAAATTGTGTTTTGTGGACAATTTAATCCTCTTTATAATTAGCTTAGAGTGAAAAAGATTTCTGCTGAGTTTCTCTGGAGAATAGTGTACAACTTGTGCGGCTACTTCTGGTGTAGTGGTCATTTTACCCGAGAAACCATTAATTAACAATATGTCTGGATGTGTGTTCATTAAGCTCTGATAATCAAATTGCATTCAGAAACACT
>JAQGAF010001729.1:0-28085 GCA_034687865.1 Kryphioiulus occultus
AATTATAAAGAGGAATAAATTGTCTACAAAACACATTTATCCGATTTTAAATCCGACATTTGGTTTCTGAGAAAAACGCATTTTTACTCGATTCATGCATTACAGTATGAAACAATTACATACTTGTATACTCCCGAATATTTTGCAGGCGATTTTGTCATGAAACAATATAAATTATTTTTATATATGGAGATAGGCTTTCTAAATCTAATATACATGTATGCTCGAAGTAACACAAAATGCGTGTCTGCAGACTTAATTCTGACGTCAATAGCAATCTTTTCGACTGAAACGAAAGAAAAATTGAAAAACTGCAAACGGAAAACGTGACTTAACTTAGTTTCACTTCGTAATTAGCAACGGTTGCCTCGCCATACAACTACTACAATGATTCAAAAGTTGGGTAGTGATCTGGCCTTATTAATTCGGTTCTAAAACCAGCGTGTCATGATTTTGAATTGAAAATAACAACCTTGGGTTTCCCATAAAGTTGACATTCGCAGCAAAAGCCAATTGCTCAATGACTGCGTGTTTACAGAAGAGATATTGCGCAAACATAGCATTATCCCAGCCCTCTTGAAACGACAATTTAATTAGCAAATTCATGATTCTGCCCCAGCAAACTGACATAGCAAGCACAATCGTCATTCGTTTACATAATCGTGTTTGATGCAGCATTTTGATGGGGATTTAAGCATCACTGCTCAGTGTGATGGAAATTAGGCCTGAAATGTCAAATTGCTGCAATTTTAAGTGTGGATCTTAAATTAAAAATGCCGAGAGATTTTCGCAAAAAAAAACAATCTGCATGAGACAAGATGGGTAATTTCACGCATCTACAACGCTGTTATGACATGTTTGAAATTTGCCATCAATAGCATCTCGAGTGTTTTGCAAAACATGAACTAACAAGGGCATTGACACTTTCGCTTTTGCTCATGTTGAAGCGCCATTAATGAATATGCGGCAAATTGTGAAGTCATGAGTTTTGCAGTTACTTTTTGGGAAATTCCCTGACAATGCCATATGGCGGAAATTTTTAGAAAGTCTAGCTCACTAGCCCACAATTTTGTAAGCAGAAACAATAATATTAATAGTTAAGGGAATACTGCAGGCAAAATTTTTGAAAAAATACAAGAAATAATGGATGTTTATAGTGTATTAATATTAATAACTATGTGAACACTAGTGGTTTAAACAACTATACGTCAAACACTGCATTTTTGTAGAATTCTTTCGAAATTTTAAATTATTTATAATGATGGAAACGTTGTAGGGAATTTGTTGTTGTTGCAATATTTGATCTACAGTATATACAAATTTGCTAAGTAGCTAACTAGCGTATTTATCATTTAGGAACGCCTTGGGCGAAATTAAAAAAAATTAGCGGAAATAACGTATTTTAGGAGTATTTTAGCGGATATTTAATTAAAAAAATTAGCAGAAATTACTGATTTTAGGAGTATTTTAGCGGATTTTTCATTCAAATAAATTAGCAGAAATTACTGATTTTAGGAGTATTTTAGCGAATTTTTCATTTAAAAAACTTAGCAGATAAATAACGGATTTTAGGAGTATTTTAGCGGATTTTTCATTAGAAATATTAGGAAATGCCTCGGCGAACTTTTCAGAAAATGTTCATTCGTGCGGCGAATTCTCTTTGTACATATTCATAACTTAATTAATAAACCAAAAAAATTGAATTACAATAATAGGTGTGGCAAACATGACCCAATTTTCAACGATAAAGCTGGGGGCCGATATTCAACTAGACAAGTGTCGCATTATTATGTTTGAACAATATAAACCTGTCATAAAAATACAGCCCCATCTCAACATCAATTGGTTTCGTTTTCCCAAAAAAAACCCTCAAATCTAGGTGCTTGAGTACATAAGCCATGCACGCAATTCATGTTGCTGTGATTTAGCATAACCTAATTTGAGATTTTCCAAAAGATTGAATTTTATCGTCAGTTTTATCAGAATTTTGCTGACCTTCCAACCTTCCAACAAGTCATTTGCATAAAAATTGCATATTCATTTAAAGAGATCATGGCTTATTTGAGAAGTAGAAATTATATAGCATGAACTATTGCATTAATTTGCATTTCTTATTACATTGCGGCATGAACCCCTCATGTAATGAAAGTTATGAAACTATATCTATAGTAATTGCAATTTAGGGAAAAATATTGTGCCGCAGTACATGAAGGTCTGGTTTTCGTTATTATGTCATTTTATGACTAGCACACCAGACTTCGTAGAGCACAATATTTTCCCCTAAATTACAATTAGGTTTACTTTCATTACATTTATGATATTTTATACATGCATAGGAAAACATCTATAATTGAAGGTGGCTGTTACATATTCAATTAAGGTTTTCTGACTTTTCCAGATTATCCTGGCACTTTTTGAAAAAATCTCAAACAATTTAAGCCAACAGCTTTTATGGATATGGCATTTTTCTTTCAAAAAAGGGCAGAGTCACGTGTTTGTAATCTTTTTCTTAAAAAATTTAACAATTATTCGTGATGGAAACGCTTTGGGAATTTTTTGTTGTTGAAAAATTTGATAAGTAGCCATACTGCATTTATCATTTAGAAAGCAAAATACATGTAGATCACGACTAAAATGTTTCCAATGCTTTTCTGAGATACTTAATGAATACCAATCAAAGACGTTGTGCAACAAGAAATTTCCAAAACAAATCAGTTTCCTTGACTTTCCCAGACTAAATCAATTTCCCTGACTTTTCCAGGTTATTGAAGCACGAATTTAGGCTTCAATCTGACTATCATGAACTTCATATGGCCCACTACTGCTTTTCGGTAACCTACATGCTTGAATTAAAAAAAAAACATAATCAACTGTCCATTAACATTTTCAAGGACCAACCATCTGTTTTCAACAAAAATGGTAAACAAACACAACATTGTACAATACAGTACACCGTTTATGCATGTGTGCCGCCTATCTCAATTTACTTAAAAAAAACTATTTATCAAAAGTATATTACGTCATGAATGTCCATAAATTACTTCACACAATGACATTGCCCTTCGGATATGGGTTCTACCATTCACCCCATATCTGCACTTTTAGTGTATCCAAACAGTAATGTAGATACATGCATGTGGCCAAACAAACAAGTCTTGATATAATATTGAAAAATCCACCAATGGCCCTGATAAGACTGAACCCAAGAACAATGATACAGGGTTCCCACATTTTTTTGAGAACGAAATTCCCTGACTTTCCAGCTTTTTCCATGTTATTTTTGAATTTTTCCATAACCATGAAACGTCAACGTATCATTAGTGTACTTTATTTTTACTTTGCAAAGATATTTATTTCTAGTAAAACGGTAAAAAGATGGGAATGTGAACATTTGAAAACATTCGTAACTTTAATATAAATTTAGTTGGAAGAGTAGGCTAACTTATGTTTCATTTGAGTAACAGTTGAGTGGATAATTTATTAAGATGGAGACCCTAAATAACAATGTAGTATTCGTAACACTATCAATGTTGAAAAAGTCATGGAACAGACGACATCCTGCTTTGCATATATGAGAAAACTATTTAGGAAAATTCCCTATGCACAAATTTGGTGCCTTCATACTACCTACCCTAAATGTCTGAATGGATTTAACAAGTTTAAGGGCATATTTTTGATCATAAAAATTCCAGGTCAAATTCTACATTTTCCCTGACTTTCTTAAATTCACTGACTTTCCAGGTTTTTCCAGATTGTGGGAACCCCGATGATACTCGCAGCACTATCATAACCAAATTTGTTTTACTCGTTTCAGATTGTTCGTCTGCTTCAAAATCTTCGTTATAATGGGTCTGTGTTGGATTGCCGAAGCCATTGCTTTTGTGGTGAAAGCGAATGGGGACGAAATCATTGCCTCAGACATAGTCAACGCCATCCAGGGCGTGTTCCTGTTCATTATTTACATTTGCAAGCCCGCCACCTATCGGCTATTGCGAAAAAAACTCACGAGAGGGGCACCATCAGAGGGCACGTGGACCACGGACTTGAACTCGTCAAAGGGCCATGAACGTAAGAGTTCCAGCAGTGGAAATAGCATGAAAAGCGTAGTTGGTCACGAGAATTCGGTCAATGGACAAAGTTTCTCTACCAAATCTCTAACCCAAACTAAATCCCAATTGGAAGCCAAAGTTTGAATTTCTTCAAACTCAAATATGGCCCCAATAACCGATCACTGTGTCAATTTTACCTAGCCAGCTGCATGGTTGTCTACTTATTTTGCCATCGAAACGTGCTTTCAAATGTAACTGTAACTTAACGACTCACGTTGACTGACACATTTACACAAGCTTGTGAAGCAATGAAAACGAGTTTGTTGCATAACTTAAACAAGTTAATTGTGGCACCATCATGGCAAATTGGTGCCAGATAGGCAGGATCTTCTGTGAAGAGACCATTAAGACAAATTGTAAATAAACTAAAACTTTTGATTTATAGTATTGAAAAGATAGGAGATGATTTAAGTACTCTGTAAATATTAAAGTGGAATCGAAGACATTTCTGGAAACGAGTTGATCAATCGTGTATGAAAGTTGCTGTGCATTTGGGTGTGTTAAGGGCTATTTCCTGAAATTGTACTCTTGTCATGTTTTTGTGAAATACAGAACTTTGACGTCATCACAACCAATAGTGTAATGGTGCAGGGGCCACATTATGAACGTACATTTTGGACTTTCACAACGTTGTGCTTTTCACAGGTTGCAATTTATAATTGGCTGCTTTAAAATTAGCCACGCCCGCCGCGTTTGTGATTTCGCAGCAGTGGGCGTGGCTAATGATTCTTAAACTGAATGCGAGAAAAACACAACGTTGTGAAATCTGGAAAATTGTCATTTTTTGTTTGAAAAAAAATACAAATTTGGCCCAGTAGCGAGATGAGTTGCTCAGCCATTGTAATTAGTTAAATGGTTTCGACAAAATGACCAAATAAATATTTTTGATATGAAGTTGGGTTAGCAATTTAGGTTCCTAAAATTGTACTTGTCATGTTTTTGTAAAATATTTTGACGTGAGCACAACCAATAGTGTAATGGTGTAAGCACTTTCACAACGTTGTGCTATTCGCAGGCTGCATTTTTTAATTGGCTGCTTCGAAATCAGCCCGCCCACAGCTTTTGTGATTTCACAGCGGTGGGCGTGGCTAACCATTTAAAAAACGCATTCCGAGAAAAACACAACGTTGTGAAATCTGGGAAATTGTGCTTGGCCATTACAATTAGTGAAATGATTTAAGCTGCAGTTAAGGTAGTCCAAACATTTAGACCAAATGCATATTTTTGACATCAATTTAGGTTAGCATCTTCATTAATATGAATGGTTAATTCAGCTGGTAACTTTAAACCAGTTTGACAAGGAAGTTATGTTATTAGCGCACTTATCACGCTTAAATGACACGGCAAAATAATTGAATCTGATTCCACTTTACTGGTTAATCGGATCATTAAACTTTAAACAGGTCATTTTAGTACGATGCCTACCTTCGTGTTGATAGGCACTGTCCAGGAAACGTTTAATTGACAGATTAACTTTGGCACTGATTATTTGCTTAACAACATTTACCAGTTATTTTTGCACAACGCCACGTGACTTACAGTACTTCAATGATACTATGTGCAACGTCACTTTGTCAAGCTTATGTAAATTTGTCTTTCGCCCACTGATGTATTTTAAACTGTTTACTTAGCTCTTTGCGCTTAGCACTAATTTACCACTAGTTGATTGCTGCATGCAATGATTTAACGCGTGCACGTCATCAATACCTAATTAGGCTAAAAGTATTGGAATTGAGATGTGAAGACTGCCTTGCTATAACCTCAGTCATCAGCATTCAGAATCAATCAGTATTATGTTAACATAAACAGATCGAAGTCTGGAAAACGTACAAATGGCAATTACGAAAATAGAGCTAGGAAAGAGTGGGGCAGACAATGTATAAATAATTATTCGTGAAGCGATGTTATTTTAATCTGAATTCCTTTCCTTGAAATAAGACCGGAAATACACCTGGCTTTAAATGGTATTTTTAAACGTAACCATTTTCAAATCTACCGTACTTTCGTTGTTTCCTTAATCTTACATTATTTTATATAACGATGTCGCCCAACATTTATTATTGTACATTCCTCGTATTCCAGAATATTCAGCAAAAACGGGTTGTTTGAAGTAATTCCATAGTTTACTTTAACTAAGCACTGTGCAGCAAAAATCTCCCACAACATTTAGCTTTTAATCGGTTTTTTAGTATGGCTTTTATGTGATTCTGACAGTTTTCGTTATCCACTTATAAACTTGTCGTTGCAAGTAGGATGAACTTTCGTTTTACATACAAACTTATATTTGGATCATGTTTTACTGAGGACAGTTAAATATTAATTAGTAAGTGACTTGTTTACTGCTGACAGCTAACGAAGCTATTCGTTTTGGGGTGATAAATAAAACACTTCATCCTTTCAAAAAATAATAGTTAGCAATGTGTTCAATTTTTGACAACGATAGTTCGGAAATAAAGTTATCGAATTATCATTTTCAGATAGTCACTTATGCGATATTACAGGATCCCCCCACACTTGAGATTTTCAAATTGACCACTGAAAATGCAAAAATGTAGCATATGCCAGTATACGGAATGCCACACTTATTGATAATTATATCAAGGCGTCTGAGCCGTAATTTCATCTTTCCAGTATATTTCCAGGATTTTCCAGTCCATAGATTTATTTTAGAAAAAAACTGCCACAAATGGGGGATTTTAGCTCTTGACTTTACAAAAAAAATAATATTAAACATTAAGGAATTGCCATAGGCGAATTTTTTTGAAAAACAAAACCAGAATCATGGATTGTGTGTGATTCAAGATTCAGTGATTCAGTGATTCAGTAGCAAGGAAATATTTAAGCATATTTCCAGGTATTCTAGGATAGCAGGAGATAAAACACATTTTCATTCGGAAACAGTAAATTTCGTTTTTAAAATTACAATATCCTCACTTATTTGTTTCACAGAATGTGTTTGTGTTACATCAGGGTTCATACCAAAATTTGCAACTCAATTTCCCTGACTTTCTCTGACCAAATCTAATCAATTTCCCTTACTTACAGTGCATCAAATAAAAAAATATCACATGTAAGTAAAATTATCTTTATTTTCCAATCTTTGCCCATTCAAGAACATGTATCTAATATTTTTAAATCTTTTCACATGCATATATATCTGATTTGTTTCACAATTTTAATCGAATATTTTTTTAAAAACAAATCGCAGTTTCAATTTTAGGCGAAATTTTTGAAAAAAGGTACTGGAAATAACGAATTGTAAGTGTAATTTATAAGGCGTTTTTCAAAATTTTGTGTAAGTTTTCCCTGACTCCCCAGCTGACTTTCCCTGACGATATGAACCCGGTACATGTAACCAATAACTAGATATGTGAGATGTATTATTGATTTGTTGAATTTCCCTGACTTTCGCAAAGTAAATCAGATTTCCCTGACTTCCAGGTATGGGGGCATGATAAGCCTAAAAACGTCATGTAAAATCAACTTAATTTAAGTTTTCGGAGAAATCAACGAATGCCAGCATAAAAATTCGTGAATGAAATCAGCTGTTAATTTTGACCAAAATAGATGCCTTCGTTGCAACGCGTGATATTACTCCAAAACAATACAATTTTTAGATTTTCTAACATGCAGTCAAATTTCGCCAAACACTAGGGCATATTTGACGTGCCTACTGAGTTTTGGTGGAATAAATGTTATTAAGGGTCATGTACACATGTCTCGTGCAATGTAAATGCCAAATTTCCCATGAATATAACATGAGGTCCGACATTCTTTTCCCGAATTTAAATTTCCTTCGCAGAAAATGCGAGTTGATATTCAAGAATAGTAATTTCGTCCAGCTCCTATGGCGTTATAAAAATAGCAAAACAGCATAAGGTTCATAGAAGAAATCCTCAAGGCTGCTTTTTGAAAAGGTCCACGAATTGAAATTCCATTGACATCGCATTAATTTCCGACCTTTTCCATTTGTAAAAATTTATTTCTTGCCATTTCCCCTTTATGGCTTACCAAATGTAATCCAAAAGGGAGAAAACGTTCTTGGACGAAATACGAATGACGCGAAACATATCCAAGCCTCGATATATGCTAAAAAATTCTAAGCAAAGCAAGGTTGTTGAAGTCATATCTCATGAAAAACGCATGCATGTCACGTTATTTACACCATTGCTGAGATCGAAACTCAGAATTAGTTATTTAGATCAAAACTTGGATAACTCAGTTATGACCATCAGTCTTGAGGGTCATCCCACGAAAAATGCTATCAGAATATCACATGTGGCTAGGCATTCGATATAAAGAAATCATCAAAACATGCACAATATGTGGCCATGACCAGGCATGTACTTAAGAAGTAGCTCTGGTACATAATGTGGCTGAAGATGAGATCCAGGGTGTCAAATTTGACGAAATGGATTTTGCGTTAGTGTCAGATATCCGTGTGAACATTTCAAGGGCTATAACTCATGCTTGAGTAAGTGGACTTGATAGATTCGTGACAATGTGACGTGACATTTCCTTCCAAGATAGCTGGTGTAAAATTTCATGTAAAGCGAACGATTTTTGGGCCTAGCTGCCAAGTTTCTTTCCAAGGCTGAAGTTCGAGTTGAAAAGTAATAAAAGTGTACGGCAATTAAGGTCCGAGACATTACATGGGCCTTTCTGAGACATTATGACAGGACAGTTAAGGAGTTGAACTCTGACTTTATCTTTATAGCAAATCAGCAGCTAGTAAAAACTAGTGCAAAAAAATCGACTCACCTGCATGAATTGAGTAAAAATGCGTTTTTCTTATAAACCAAATGTCTGATTTTAAATCGGAAAAATGTGTTTTGTAGACAATTTATTCCTCTTTAATTCGCCTAATTGCATAAAATTCCTTATGCATATTTAAATACCAAAATGTCGAACTTAGAGCAACCCAAATTTGCATTATTGTGGCGATAAGTGTTTCTGAATGCAATTTGATTATCAGAGCTTAATGAACACGCATCCAGACATATTGTTAATTAATGGTTTCTCGATAAAATTACCAAAACACCAGAAGTAGCCGCACAAATTGTACAGCTATTCTCCAGAGAAACTAAGCAGAAATCCTTTTCACACTAGGCGAATTATAAAGAGGATCAAATTATCTACAAAACACATTTTTCCAATTTTAAATCGAAACATTTGGTATCTGAGAAAAACACATTTTTACTACATTCATGCAGGTGAGTCGATTTGTTTTGCACTCAAGTGTGTTGGGACTGAAAATTACCAACAACGTTAAATCTTGCAAGTTGTGATTGTTGTTCCCAAACAATCCCAATAACATTCACAATAACTTTAGTGACCTAAAACAACTTGACTGCCTGAGAACTAATGTAAATCCAATCATTCGAGACATTTCTTCATTAATTAGCAATATTAAACGATAAAATAATACAGTGCTGATTTCCTTATTAAAAATTAGAAGTTAGGTTAGCAGTTTCAGGAAGAAATTTTTGAACCAGAAAAATATTTGGGAGGTGATCTAGTTTTGACACAACAAAGCAATCATGATCAAATATAATCGGGATGACTGGCCAAATCTTCAATTAAATTTCCCTGACTTTTCCAGGTTGCCAGACAATTTCAAGAAACCTTTTTACAGTTTTTAACCATATACGGCGAAAATATTACAAATTATAGACATGATAACGAAGTGATGGAATTAGTCCACAATTTTGTAAAAAGAAATAATAATATTAATATTTAAGGGAATGCGGTAAGCGAAATTTGTGAAAATTTCAAGAAATATCGGACTTTTTTAGTGCATTAAGATCAATAACGATGCAAACACTAGATCTCAAACAATGCATTTTTCTGGACTTCTTTCTAAATTGCAAAAAATACACATAATGATGGCAACTATGCTATTTATCAGTTAGGAACCTTAGGCGAAGTTAAAAAATAGCGGAAATAATGAATTTTTGGTGCATTTAGAGGATTTTCATAAAAATCAGGAGATGCTAATGAAAATGAAAACGCCATAGACGAAATTTTTAGAAAAAGTAGATCACAAATACAGCTTTTCTAAGACAGAAAAACAGAAAAAAACATTACAAAAGCTGTATTTGTGATCTACTTTTTTCTAATAATTTCGTCTACGGCGTTTTCATTATCATTAGCATCTCCTGATTTTTATAAAAATCCACTAAATGCACCAAAAATTCATTATTTCTGCTATTTTTTAACTTCGCCAAAGGCACAGAAACTATACCCAGGCACAACAAATTTCCAGACATTATATGAATTTCCCTGCCTTTTCCAGGTTTTCCAGATGGTCAGTCACCATGTCTAAGCATGTCAACCAAATTTTAAGTTCTAGTTTAAGTTACAGAACAGCAATCTTAAATTTCGAGCTGTTTAGCAACAGTCTACATTCAACACCAGTGTCATCCCCTTAAACGACTGCATTTTACATCTTGGTCTTAATCGTAAAGATTTACTATTTTCAAAGTCTTTGCATGTTTTCGGCATTTTCCTCACATCTTTGTCACAAACTAAAGCATCTTGGTGCACACATTTGGCGATATTTACACTTTTGTGGGGGTGGGCTGCATGAAAGAATAAAACATTACTGAAACGTGAAAAAAGCCTGGCATTACAATAATGCCTTTTCGTCCATTTACGAGACGAAATAGCACTGCTTTACACTGCACATGGCTATCATCTGCATAACTTTGACTCATGTTTACGCGATAAGCCAAGTTTCGAATTAGTCTGCTACATTTAAAAAATCATCTGCATTTAAAACTGCATTCACACTCCTGTACTTCAAGTATGTGTCACTCAATGCTATTTTCAACCTTCGATTACAAAACTGACAGTAAAATTAAAGTATTCATACTATCTGTTCTAACTAGCTTACCTATGCAAATGGACATTCACAGGTGTTTTTCCATAGATTAGCTTAGACAATGCTTATTTTCTTGATTTCTTGTACTTAGCAATTGCATGCACAAATTTAGATCACTGACAACATACTAAGTGGGTCTTCTTTGAAGATTCAAGTTTCCAAACCATGCTAATGCAGGGTTCATACCTAAATTTACAACTCAATTTCCCTGACTTCTTTCTGACCAAATCTGATCAATTTCCCTGACTTATCAAATAAAAAATATCACATGTAAGTAAAATTAACTCTATTTTCCACACTTTGCCATTCAAGTAACGTAGCTAATATTTTTAAATTGTTTCATTTGCATATATCTGATTTGATTCACAATTTTCATCTAATATTTTTGAACAAAAAAAATCGCATCGTATATTTTATAATTGATAAACTGTTTACGAAAACTAGACCACAAAATAAATTCTAAAAAAATTATTTGCGTTAATTTTAACATGAGAGCATTGCCAGCAAATAAACATTTAAGAGAACGTTGCAGGCGAAATTTGTAAAAAAATGTAGTCCTAATGTAATTTTGAAGACATACTTAGAAATATTGATATTCAAGAAAAAACTGTTGGCCCTGTTTTGTTTTAAAAAACCTACACCAGAAATAACAGATTTAATATAAACAGGCGAACATTTTCTAAAAATCAGATCTTAGAAATGCTGAATTTTAGACAGTACCTGTTATATTTTCCTTTGCCCTGGCAATTTTTATTAAAATATAAGAACACTTGACAAATTGTTTCCTTGACCAACCCAAGAAATTGTCCCTTAATTTAAACATATTTCTACGACGGAATTTAGCTCGTTTCTTTAACGCCATGGGAACGCCATAGGCGACATTTTTGAAAAACACTACTGGAAATAACGAATTGTAGGCGTAATTTATAGGGCATTTTTCACAAAAATGAATTGGAAAATTAAAAATTTCCAGTCGCAAAATGTCCACATTTCCCTGACCACAATTAATTTCCCTGCGGGTATGAACCCTGTAATGAGAAACCACCCAACCTTTCACTTTCAACCATCAAATCCCCGTGCCCACCTTAATTCCTAGACCTTTATTTAGATTAAAAAACTCACAACCAAATAGCTGGTCGTATTTCTCACCACTTGATATTTTTTATTTATTTGACAGGATTCTGCATCAGTTGTTTACGAATCGCAAACTGTGAATTTCTATTAAAAGTATTATTGGATTCAGATCTAGAAGTGGATTCTCAGGGCCCAAACCCCAAGAACAATAGTTTTTCCATAAAAAAGCAAAAGCACGTTGTAACATCGGGAGTGTAATCCAACTAAAGCTGGGGTCAAATGCAAGAGGCAAAATACCTAACTTCAACGTGAATGTTTACACGAAATAAAAAGCGAATATAGCATTACATTAAAAAGCTATTTCTAACACTGTTTGGCAAGCAATTGAATACAGAGTAATTTTTCGGCTGCTCATTGTGCTAATTAACTCCTAAGTATTGTGCCTTCTACTCATTCCAAACGCAATTTCGTTCAAAATAAAAACCTTTCAGATAGGCTATATAACTACTGCACCTCGTAACTCCTATGCAGTTAGTTGCCTGAGCGAAGAAACATACTCAAAAATATACTTAGATATTGTTATCTAGTAATACGTAATTATTTATAATGTGTGTATTGTACAAAGCTTTCTGTAATTATTTCTGTTATCGTCGTTTTGCACCGTGATTGTTACGTGTTAGTGTTATTAAAGATAATAGAATGGCGACTTCAATAATTTATTTTCATTTTAATTTAAGAAATTACTTCTACAACATCGAAGAAAATTTTTGGGAAATTTAAAATCAGAAATTTGTTCCGCTTAAAATATATGATCAAATTTTCAGTGAACAACATTTTGATTGTATTTCTAATGGTGAATGTGACAAACTGAAAATTCATTTTGGGTTGGGGCATTGTTGGTATTGCTTATCATTATCCCAATATACAGGTTCGAGTTCTAAAATATTATATAGGAGGGGTTAAATATTTACTTATCACTTGTGCAACGTTTTGTCATGAATTTTGAGAGATTGTGCTTATCAGAATAAAATTAAATGTCTTCTATACATAACAGAAATTTATATACTGTAATATGAATTTGACATGCAGCAGTTAATATTTCGATATAATGTAAACATTTTGTAAAAGTTGATGAATTCATTCAAAAGTTCGAAGTTCAGGGTAATCGGGTAACTTACAATTTTAAGTGACACTACAAAATTTAAAAGCATGGAAAAGTACTCTCATTTTAAATGTATGAACATCGGATATAGGTGTGTCCACGTACTTCAAGAAACCACAATCTTTCTGTTTTCTAATGTAAATTTACCATTGTATGCAGTTCTAGCACAGCCTTCAAGACAAGGTCATCAATTCAGCGTGTATTTTTATGAATGTACAAATATTTATGAAAGCAAAATATCGCACGTGATATCTTGAAGTTCGCGTGATGTTTCAGTTCCGTTTATATAATTTCACGAAAAACATGCCAGCTTGACTTTCCACCACGCCTAAAACATAGTTTTTTACCAGAAGGTCATTGATGTCATTTCACAGTGAAGTTAATGGATTTTGCAGAATTTTGCGACTTAGAAATTAGGAGAACTTCTTCCAATGATGGTCACAATGAACATGGTTGGTGCAAATATTTGTGGGAAAAATAACAAGAAACATGGAGTGGTTTTTTGCTTAGAATGGCCACGTGACTCAGTCTAGGGTATGCACACACGTCAGTATTCGTTAGGTATCTCTAGGATACAAAAAAAATTGTACGTGGCAAATTGGCTGCACAAATCAAGGAATTGAAATCAGTAAAAGCATGAAATCTCATTTCTTTAGAAATGGAATAAAATACCAAAATGAAGAAAAAATAAATTGAGGGGTGCCCTATGAGCCTGGCTTGTGCCCTGGAAGTTGCCAGGACAAATGCAATCCAATGAAAAGAAAATTTCAAATTGGGAAAACAGTAAATTTGTAAGGAAAAATGTTCGAGAAATCTGCTATAGACGTTTCATTTGGTACTATTGATTTTCCTGATGCTATTGTGTGAGTGAAGCCAATCTTGCTAAATTCAAACAGACTTAAAGTGGGCAATTTTAACAAAACTTAGAAAGCAAATTAAGGATAAATTTAGAGATATTTTAGAGCAAGGCTGAAAAAGTTTTCACTTTTAATATTCACCTCACACAATTCTGACATCAAGGTATGCGCCTATACAATTTTTGTATTGTTACTGCCAGAGAAAAAAATCAATTCACGAATTAAATTGCAATGACCAGTATCATAAACAGCATAATAAGTTTGCTTCAATAACGTCAATATACATTTACTTTATATAAACTAAACAGCAGATGTTGCTTCAGAGAATAAAAACCACTCATTCATAAATGTCCATGTATGAATTAAAAAGTACTGTCTTATTAATTCGAAAATTATAAACAACATATCACATGTCTCCGAATAAATTTTCCTCGCATCCCATCTATAAGATTAATATGAAGTGTAAATTAAACCAATAAATTGAAATGACTTATTTGCGTACATCTGCATTGGCTGTTTTCCTATTCCAATCATTTTATCACAAAATAATTTTAAGTGGAAAACAGTATATAACGCAATCAAATGTTTTAAGAAAGAGATAGTAAGTACAACTAACCTTTTTGAAATCCTTACATGACGTGAATAAGACGACATTAATATACTGGGTTTCGTTTTCATACTAATTATAATATTTTCTAATATTTTTAATATAAATGCTAATAAACAAGTACTGCACACGTACAGTATATCACAGCCTATTGCTAACGGGTGTTGTTAAGTTGTTTCAGCAAACAAGAATGCATCAATTCAGAAATGGATGATTTTATCACGAATATTTCATATGGAACATTTCTAACCAGAACTGTATTCGACGGACATCATAACTGAGGTGCAACATTGCAAACTTTCCAGGTTAATATCTGATATTATAATGCTATTAACCATGTACATGTATTATTTGTTAATAAAAATGAGCTTCCAATAGGGCGACTTCTACAGTAAAAGAAGAATTCGTCAAAGTTTGGTTTTTTCACATGGAACTGACCACCTGGAACTTCGCACAGTACTTGTAAGTTACACTGCAGTGCATAGCTGCAATTTGCTAATTTGAACTATCTGATCATAGACAACATTTCTATTTGGCAGCTTAGCTAATGTATATATCAAATGTTCACAAAATATTTATATTTCAGAATTTTTTAAATTACGAAAAATGATGGATTTTATTACAATTTCCCTGACATTATAACGAATATTAACGAATTCCCTGACATTCCCTGATTAGCCTGTCTTTCCAGAAAGTGGGATACATGTAAGTCGTTAATGACAAATATTTCGTTATTTAAACAACATCCAAGAAACGAATTTGAAAACAATCAAGCCCACTTTTTGAATTACAGAAATTGGCCACAATTCCACTCATCGGTTTATGTTATGTGGTAGAAATTCCTTCCACATATATGGTAATCAACGTATGTATAATGAATGGAAATCAAGGTTTTTAAATGAAAGATAAAATACCTGTACAAGCATAATTTGTTTACGATGAAGAAAACGTGTTTTCTCTGGCAGCTAAATTTTATGTTCAGTACCTTGATACAAGGTTCCTATGGATTAATGATACCTATTATTTTTATAATACCTTAATTGCTTTTTTTCTTTGGCAGATCTCCTAACCCCTTCACGTAATACACTTACCACCATAAGAAGCGACCAACAAAAGGATATCAGCTACGTGCAATGATTGTTCAAATAATTTTTATCCTCACAATTTTAGTTCTCAATACCGTAAAACTGCATGCTTTCGATTCGAAAGAAACAGAAAGTACTGATGATGTGTACTTGAAAGTAATTTCAGCAAACAGCAACATTCCTGAGTGCATAAACACAACCATTCAGGACATTTACTACGAAAACACCACAGATGCAGCACTTCGACTTAAAATTGGATATGGCACAGCACCCATAACTAAATATTGGGTCTCATCAACAAACACAACAATAACATACTGCGCCAAGCCATCACCCCAACTGAAATATTGCAACTTGACCAGGATTGAAAATTATGAGTTGGTCAACCATTCGTTACACGCAGGTAATAACTCCAGTGAAAATTCCAATATCCCAATACCCACATAGTCAATTACATTGGAATTGGTATACTGCTACTTGGCCAAACTGGTTCATTGGTATTGGCAAAATATTAAATATTGGCATCACATTCTGGTATTCTATTGCTGGTATCCATTTCACATTAATAGAAATACAAGCCTACTGATTTTCAATTTTTAAACTATTAAGACAAAATCGGCTTCAGATGTTTATTTTCATTCGGTAAAACTACTAGAACATGTTAATTGCAAATAACACTTAATGCCACCATGCTTTGATTTATTTTCTAGAGGTTGTAGTATGAATGTTACATTGGGGGCTAATAAATGCTTACAAAATGAACTTTAATTATTTGCGAAAGTATGGTTTTATCCATTTTTGCAGTTAATTAAAGAAGTTTATTCAAATAAACATTAATTTAATGCAATAAATTACAGCATTAGAAAATTGTTAACCGTATTTATTTTTGCCAAGGGGAACGAAATGAAAATAAATAATTTGTTTTAAAGCATTTGTAATAAAAGTAACGAGATACTAATTTAATTTCCATATATTTAAAATTTCACCATTACATTGGAATCGGCCAACAACCAGCAATTTAAGAATAATGTCGGTTAAGGAATATTGGCATTATTATATCCAATATGGCATGCAAATTCCAACGCACCCAATACGTGTACCGATATACATTGACCAATGCCAAATATCAGCACAGTTATATTGGCATTGGTACCAATATTTGCAATATATTGACCAGTATTACCATCTTTATTTCAAATATCATCGATATTGGAACCCATACAACGAATAATATTAGTTTTACTGGTTGTTTCACTAGGGAATCTCACTACCCAATTTGGTGACTACTACATAAACGAAGATGGCATTGCAATCACCTGCTCGTCACTCATTGGCGCATCCCAAGCCACGCCCAGGTGCAACCGAGTAAAGCTGACACAAGACCAATTTGCAATTCTCAAAAATGATAGTTTCTACTTGAAAGTTGCCAATACAATAATTGAACGTGCAGACTACGTCACTGATGAGCACAATGTGACGAGACTATGTTACCCCCTAAGTATCAAATTCTTGAATTGCAGGCAAGAAAAACAACTCGCAGTTTTGCACTTGCTGCTTGAGCTGGACTTACAACTGAATCTGCGTTACAAGTTACAAAATGCGATTTACAACCCTGGAGATTACTATCTGATGAACGACTATGGAGATGCAGTTATTTGCCAGACAGAGTTCTACGTTGTTTTGGCTTCCCAACTTGGAAAAGCATACTGCATCCTGTACTACGTGTCCACAGTTTTGGTCATCCTCACCATGATTTGCCAAATCTTGACATCCGAACTAACGTGTTATGTAAGGTGTCAATTGTGCCATTTTGTCAGCTTGGCAACATTCTTGATATGTTGCACACTTTTCAGAGATAAGGAAGGAGCCACAGAACTTGCATATGCAGCACTCGTATTATACGTGCATTATTTTGCACGATATTATACAGGAATGGCAACAGTGTTCTGGTTGAATGTGTTGGCATTCCACATTTACCAGTCCTTCGCACACTTGGACATGCTAAAAAGTTTGGACAACGTAACCACAATCACCAAACGTTTCATTTACTACAACATGTACGCATTTGGCATGCCTGCCATTCTAGTCGGTTGTCTACTGACCCTTGACCTGTCTCCCACACTGCAAAGCGAGCTGTCTTTGTATCCAAACATAAGTGTGTTTTACACGTTTCATGACATGTCAACTGCTATTGTTTTCTACGGTTGTCCTCTGCTGATATTGATGGGGATGAACACGGTTTTCTTCACCCTTACAATATATCATATCCGAACTGTTAGCAAAGAAACAGAACACATGAAATTGACTAGAAGGAACCAATCGTAAGTATGCTAGAATACGAGTCTCAATTTTTGAAATTTAGGGCTTTTAGGATTTTTTGGAGAAAAATTAAGGACTATTTTGGGACTTTTGGAGATTGGCAATTTTTTAAAGTAAAATGTTCAGTAAAATGTTTAGAATGAACATGTATATATTTTAGAATTGAGAACGACGTTGGAAATTTTTTTACAAAAACAAGACCACAAAAAATTCTAAAAAAATATAGCGCTGTTAATATTAACACAAAAGCAATGCCTGCAAATAAACAATTAAGAGAACGCTGTAGGCGAAATTTGTAAAAAAAAAATTAGTCCCAATGCAATTTTTAATACATTCTTAGAAATAGTTTATATTCAAGAGAATACTGAAAGCCCTTTTTTTTTGTTAAAAAACTAGACCATAAATAAAATTTAATATAAACAGGCGAAAATGTTTAGAAAAATCAGATCTTAAATGATGAAATTAGACAGTACCTGCTATATTTTTCTTTGCCACGGCAATTTGCAGTAAAATATAAGAACACTTGGCAAACTGTTTCCTTGACCAACCCAAGAAAATTGTCCAGTAATTTAAACATATTTCTACGATGGATTTTAGCTCGTTTCTTTAAAAGGGAACGCCGTAGGCCAAAGTTTTGAAAAACTTTATGGGCAATAACGAATTGTAGGCGTAGTTTATAGGGTATTTTTTAAAAAAATGAATGGAAAATTAAAAATTTCCAGTCGCAAAATTGAAATTCAAAATTTTTTGAAAGTTTTCCCTGACTCCCACCTAAGTTTCCCTGCCTTTTTGGGCAAAATTTCCACATTTCAGTAACTTTCCCTGACGGTATGAACCCTGTCATATCACGACACAATAATCAATTGCATTCAACTCAGTACCCTACTGTCAGTAATTGTAGTCCATAAACCCAAATTAAAATTTGGTGGGTACCAAAAATACATTGTCAAATTGAATTATTTTCAACTTAATGCTGTCCTTTAGAAGAGAATTCCAGGACTTTTTTTTAGAAATAATTAAGGACTACTTTGGAACTTTTGGAGACAAATTAAGCATTATTTTAGTGGAATATCAAATTGCACATGTACCAAACTAAACGCTGTCAGCATTCATTTAACTTACATTATTTGTAAAGGTAGTCTGACAACATAAAACACATGACATATTTTTTGACTTTTAATATTTAGGACTTGTTTAACCACCCTGCTTGGTACAGAAAATCCTATCAAATTGTTTCTCCCTGCGAAAATTGTTCATCAATGAATTTAATTCATTTCAGACATGCTGTTTGGATCAAACTTTTCATCATCATGGGCATTACAATGACTGCGCAAGGAATTATGTGGTCAATAAGAGATCGAATCAACATTGAATGTTGGTACGTTGCAAATGCATTTGTGAGCGTACAAGGCTTTGCAGCTTTTTGCATTATAGTGTGCAGAAGGGAAATGTATGAATTACTAAAAGACAAAATTGTGGCACGTTTGTGCAAATGAAAAACAAATGCATATACTTAAGAAACAAAAATCAATAAAATACATTCATTCTGAGTGTGAAATTTCAAATGCTGTGTCATGTTGTGATTAATTTGCAGAAGTGATCAGAACGACAGCTGTCACATTAAAACTTGGATTTCTAAAGTCATGAATTTGCCGCTGAATAGCAAGTGTCTAATGTAGTTTCAATGTCTGTCAACAGATGGTGCCACAGGTACAAGGTTGGTTGAATGGGGTGACACAAAAATTTCAAGTTTTGAAACTTATTGAGTTTTTTGAAGAAATATCAAGGTCTGTTTTAATTTTAGGATTTTTTTTCAATATTCATCTTTAAATACAATATTAAAAAAGTGATTTCAAACAACAGCTGTACCACGGTAAAGGCTGCCAGCACTTAACTCAGTACATGTAGTCTAACAACAATATTAAGGAAATATTAGGACTTTTTAGGATAATTAGAACTAGTTTGTGACCCTGTTTAAGAAGCAATAGATGTAAACAAACTTATCCACTTTGTGCAGGCATGTTTTCATATGATAAATTGAATCGGAAAACCATTAGAAGAAAATTCATAAAGTGGGACAGCAAGAGATGACAAATGTAAATTCGATATTGTTTTGGAGTGCGTAGAATTGGAAAGTAAAAAAATAGCTGGAACTTTCATACTTCAAACATAAGTGCACTTGTGATTCAACGATAGCCTGTATTTTTTTATAAATAATTCAATTGGTCTATGTTCAATTTTGTTAGCTTTGAAATTGAAAAAGTGGAAGAAGGTGATTACATGTACAGAATGGTATACCAAGCATGGCTATTTTTGGAACATTGTTGAAAGTAAAACTAATAAATTATTGGAAACAAATCGTTGTTGTTGACATGAACAGCATGGAATACCACTAAATGAATCAAGAATTTTGGGGGGCAGTTTTTAATGGAAAATCTATATACGGTATATCCCCATTGCTTAGACACGTAATGAGATTAGGTTTATAACATACTGTACAGAAGCATAACTGTGTAATATTAAATTGCAAGTATCAATTAAGTTATTCTAAAAAAATCTACAAAAACGAGCCAGTGCTAGGTGGTTCAAAAATCAGAAAAATAAGTTTTTCTCAGAAACCAAATGTCGGATTTATAAATCGGAAAAATGTGTTTTGTAGACAATTTATTCCTCTTTATAATTCGCCTGGAGTGAAAAGGATTTCGGCTGAGTTTCACCGGAAAATAGCGTACAACTTGTGCGGCTACTTCTGGTGTAGTGGTCATTTAATCGAGAAACCACTAATTAACAATATGTCTGGATGCGTGTTCATTAATCTCTGATAATCAAATTGCATTCAGAAATACTTTTATAGCCACAGGGGTACAAGAATGCATATGTCGTAAATAATGCATTGGGTTGCTCTAAGCTTGACATTTTGCGACTCAAATATGCATATAGGAATTTTATCGAATTAGGCGAATTATAAAGAGGAATAAATTGTCTACGAAACACATTTTTCCGATTTTAAATCGGACATTTGGTTTTAGAGAAAAACACATTTTTACTCGATTCATGCAGGTGAGTCGATTTTTTTTGTACTCAAGTGTATATTGGTATGCACGTGTATGTATACATATAAAATTAAAAAAAAATAATGGAAAGGGCACTAAACACTCCCTCGCAAAATCTTCTGGCCAATTCAACATATCATTTAACCTTCATAAATTTGACATGAGTCTTGCAGCATACTACCAAATCAATTTTTTAATTTCCATTATAATATAATGATATAATGTACAATCCCTATAGTTGAGAGCTCATTACCATATCCCAGAACACAGCTTAATGTTATACCTGATTAGGAAAAAGCTTAGAAGTGAAAAGCCACGAATAATCCTCCTTTCTGACAGCTTTCAAGCAATCCTCATCCAACTCAGGATTGTCAATAGCAATCTTAGCCAAAGCACCTTTTGAATCAGAAGCAGTGATATTATTGGAATCAGTTATTTCTGAGATAACTGGTTCACCATACTCATCATCACTCTCGTCATCAGAATCGCTGTTTGCTTTCCGATGAAGCTTTGTCAAAGACAGCTCATCATCGTCATCTTCATTTAAATTGTCCTCCAACATTCTGAGATAAAAAATTGCAGTTTGATTTTTAGTCCATAATTTCACGTAATGAACGGAATAAAGCTGTTTAGAGCCTTGTGCAGCATACACAAAATGCCCATTAAAGACAAAAAGCGAAGCAAGCAAAAAAAAAACAACAACCAGAAACCCAACGAAAAAGTGGTGTTTGTGTTATTTCAAAATTATTTGTAGATATATGCAGCTGAATTTATTGTGAATCTAACATGCACCATACTCTACTGACACAATGACTCGCTGCATTTTAACCAACATCACATTGCAATCAATCAGCGTCCTCCTATAGATTGTCATAAAGCATGCGTATACATCTACATGTAAAACACTTTGTTTCAAAAGCATGTCCAGTACCAATTCAGCATTTTGCCACATTCATTGTTGCATAAGCAACAAAGCAGAATACCACTTCAAACATTAATTATTCTAACATGCATACCTTTTAACCAACAATGCACAGAATAAGCAGAATGTACCAAATTTGGTTTCAGATCACAAGCAAATGCAGAAAATATGGATATTAAAGGAAATAAGCTTGCATTAAAATGCATTTTTCTTACCTGGACTGGAGAGGCTTCAACATCGAAGACAAATAAGCTGAGCAAAGTTCCTTGGGAGATGGCAACACATGACACGGAGTATTGAGCATCTAAAAGAAGACAAATGAAGCAATTAGGATAAAATAATTAACAACTTTTGCGAGGTCAGGATTACTAATAAACACGCTGTTAAGCAGTATGGAGGTCGAATTACTGTATATAGGAAATTGAGGAAAAATGAAATAAAATATAGGAAGAATATAGGAAAAAGGAAAAAAATATAGTATGAATATAAGAATTTTTTCTTAAAAAAAATCACTAAATTACTTCAGTTTAGAGCGTTTTCTACTTCTTAATTGTAATTGCTCAGATGCATGTGACCAGTTGGTATGCAAATTTCAACACTATTTCACCTGCAAATACTGTTTCATATTTCTGTTCACATTTCTTCATATGCAACTACATGTATCTTAATTTTTTTAAATTTTCACCGAACCAACCACAACCAAGGTAATTTTAGATGGCAGACTTTTGCGACCCATCTACAATAGGAATAAATTAGAGAAACTTAACATTTACGAAACCTTTTGCCATGTAGGATTTTTTAAATAGCTCTTTACAAAAAGTAGTCCACAAATGACGGATTTCAGATTTCTCTTCTAAAAATTGAATGTGTATTAATACTAACATTTAAGAGAACGTCGTAGGCAATTTTTTGTAAAAAAACTAGACAATGTATTTTAAGATATGTTTAGAAAACAAAACCAAACCACAACCACAAATGACAGAAACAAAACTAGATCTCGGATGATTAATTTTAGCCAGTATCTGCTATATTTTTCTTTGCCACAACAGTTTGCCGCAAAGTATACGATTATACATGATGGATTTTTTAAAAATATAGAACTACCTTAAAAATACAGGAAATATAGAAATCACTTGACAGCCTGAATACAATATAATCAATATCTGTATACAAAACAATATCTGCAGTTATCCCCAAATTGAAAATTCACCATGACACTTGTCCAAAAATGTAATGGTACCAATACTGAGTTGTTACCAAGGAAGATTTTACTTCGCAAGATACGCATGAGAAGCTGTGATAATATTCGCAGCCGATACGATTTAATTAAACGTATGGCATTTCTCCAAAACAACTGGAGTAACATTAGGCGAATATCAAAAATCCACTGGAAGGTCAACCAATAGGTCCCATTAGCAGGTGAATCAATACGAATGTTTCAAGATATTAGATGAGCGTGATGCATTAACGACATTAATGCCAATTAATGCATGGGGTCCAATTATACAAACAAAGACAGACACAGAATACGATGTGTCACCAGTTGGTAAAACAGCAGATGCGACTGGACCACCATCAGTTATACTTCTGCAAATTTACTTCAGAAATGCTTTCACAAACCACCTTGATATTTCTGTATTTCATCCTAGAGGTTGTGAACACCTTGCATATTTCACAAGAAAATCGCTCAAATTTCTTTGCCACAGCCAGCAGTGAAGAAAAAACCAATACATCGAATAACTCAATTGAAGACGTTAATATTATACCAATTAACAAAAACATTCCAGCCTGTATCAATGTAACCATTGAACATTCCTACTTTGAATATTCTTCAAATGGAGAGCTCCACATTACCATTGGATACGATACGAGTGAAATAACAAATTATTCCATGTCATCAAACAACGAAACCATCAACTACTGCGTTTCACCATCTCCTCAACTGAAACATTGCAACCTAAAAAAATTTGACCAGAAAAGTTATGGTGTCAGTAATCACACCTTAACAACCGACAACAGCATCGTGGCCAATTTGGGTGATTATTACATTGACGAAGACGGTAATGCCATTACGTGCAATGAATCAATACTTGCACTGCCAACAACTCCAAGATGCAACAACGTCAAGCTACATCCAGGACAATACGAAATTCTGAAGGACAAAAGCTTCTACTTAAAAGTGTCCCAGACATTGATCGAAAGTGCAACATATGAAATCAGCAACGACAATAGAACAACCCTGTGCTATCCACTAAGTATCCGGTTTTTGAACTGCAGACCAACACAAAAATTTCTAGCACTACTTTTATTCACTGACATTGACCCCGATTTGACGTTGCATTTCAATGTTGACCATTTGCGTGCAGGTTTAGGAGATTACTACTTCGAAAACGACATAGGTGATGCGGTCATATGTCCTTCCGAGTATTTTTTGGTTATAAGCGAATGGCTGGCTCACATCTACAACATAATGTTTTACTTATCAACATCTTGTTTAATTTTAACCATAATTGTACATCTGATAGCACCCACAGTAAATTGCTACATCAAAAGCTTCGTATGTCACATTGGATGTTTTACAATCTATAACTTATGTCACTGCATATTTCGTTATACAAGTAAATATGGACAAGAGGTTCAAGAATTTCCTGATTCGATCATCTGTTTATTTGCCATAGTGTATTTTTATTTTGGTTTAGCAGCCTGCTTTTGGTTAAATGTTCTAGCATTCCATATCTATGGAGAGTTTGCCCAAATAAATAAAATGGGTAATGTACAGGACAGGTTTTCAACATCCAAACATCGATTCTTGTACTACTGCATGTACGCATTTGGAATACCTTTATTTTTATTATGCTGTTTAATAATTTTGGACAATTCCCCTGTACTGCAGAATTTCTTTTCTATTCATCCCTATTACTTTGCATCTCACCACTTTCATGACACAGCCACAATGACTGTTTTCTTCGTTGTGCCATTGCTTCTAGTCATGGGAATAAACTTTGTATTTTTTCTACTGACTGTATATAACATTCGCAAGACCAGCAAATCGGTTGAGCACATCGTGAGAGTTGGCAGAAACAGACAATTGTGAGTATCACCTTCACACTATGTTGACATGAAGTATTAAGAGTTAAAATGAATATCATCAAAATTGCCTGTAATAATTGTAAATAGTCACCAACTGACCAGTTTGTGAAAATAGTTAGGACTGAAATACATTCTACTTTAATTTTAGACCTAAAGTGCTTATTAAGCTGTACATCATTATGGGACTGCCAGTGACAATTGGAGGCATAGTGATGATACTAACTAAGCAAATACCTTTCGAAACTTGGTATATATCCGATGCCTTCATCAGCTTGCAAGGAATTGTGGTATTTTTCATCATCGTTTGCAACGAGAAGACTGCTCAACTGCTTCGCGTTAAATTTAAATACGCAATTTTACAGTTGCGAAATATTTGCAAAATGTAACTAAAACAGGCTTCATGGATAAACTATGTGCATACTGTAACAAAAACATATTATAGTCAAGACAATAAAAATATGACATAAGACAATGCAATGCCATTTAAATCAAATGCAAAGGAAACAGTATTAGATTCAACAGATAAGTACAGTTCTAATGTATTGCAAGCTAAGTTATTTTCCAGCCAATACCAGCAAGGTTATAAATGGCAATTCACCAAGTTGTTACCACAGAACAGTTTATCAACAACAACATTTGTTGCAATGATAATTGAGCCAGAAAATTATTTGGATATTTATACTTTGAACTACATCATTTATTCTTAAATGACGGATGTATCTATGAGATCATGCATAGCTGCATAAAGAAAGATGTTCGACTTGCCATTCAGCCATATACTTCACAAGTCTCAACAGAAAATGCTTCCTCAAATCGTCTTGATACTTGTACATTTCTCGAGTGAAACACTCGCGTTCACCTCAAGTCTGGTAAACGAGAATTCATCAAACTTATCCAGCACAGTTCGCAGTGACACAAAATCAAAGTACTCAACTGTGGATGTCAACGTCATGTCAGCTAACAAAAACATTCCTGACTGCATCAATGTAACCATCGAACATTCCTACTTTGAATATTCTTCAAATGGAGAGCTCCACATTACCATTGGATACGATACGAGTGAAATAACAAATTATTCCATGTCATCAAACAACGAAACCATCAACTACTGCGTTTCACCATCTCCTCAACTGAAACATTGCAACCTAAAAAAATTTGACCAGAAAAGTTATGGTGTCAGTAATCACACCTTAACAACCGACAACAGCATCGTGGCCAATTTGGGTGATTATTACATTGACGAAGACGGTAATGCCATTACGTGCAATGAATCAATACTTGCACTGCCAACAACTCCAAGATGCAACAACGTCAAGCTACATCCAGGACAATACGAAATTCTGAAGGACAAAAGCTTCTACTTAAAAGTGTCCCAGACATTGATCGAAAGTGCAACATATGAAATCAGCAACGACAATAGAACAACCCTGTGCTATCCACTAAGTATCCGGTTTTTGAACTGCAGACCAACACAAAAATTTCTAGCACTACTTTTATTCACTGACATTGACCCCGATTTGACGTTGCATTTCAATGTTGACCATTTGCGTGCAGGTTTAGGAGATTACTACTTCGAAAACGACATAGGTGATGCGGTCATATGTCCTTCCGAGTATTTTTTGGTTATAAGCGAATGGCTGGCTCACATCTACAACATAATGTTTTACTTATCAACATCTTGTTTAATTTTAACCATAATTGTACATCTGATAGCACCCACAGTAAATTGCTACATCAAAAGCTTCGTATGTCACATTGGATGTTTTACAATCTATAACTTATGTCACTGCATATTTCGTTATACAAGTAAATATGGACAAGAGGTTCAAGAATTTCCTGATTCGATCATCTGTTTATTTGCCATAGTGTATTTTTATTTTGGTTTAGCAGCCTGCTTTTGGTTAAATGTTCTAGCATTCCATATCTATGGAGAGTTTGCCCAAATAAATAAAATGGGTAATGTACAGGACAGGTTTTCAACATCCAAACATCGATTCTTGTACTACTGCATGTACGCATTTGGAATACCTTTATTTTTATTATGTTGTTTAATAATTTTGGACAATTCCCCTGTACTGCAGAATTTGTTTTCTATTCATCCCTATTACTTTGCATCTCACCACTTTCATGACACAGCCACAATGACTGTTTTCTCCGTTGTGCCATTGCTTCTAGTCATGGGAATAAACTTTGTATTTTTTCTACTGACTGTACATAACATTCGCAAGACCAGCAAATCGGTTGAGCACATCGTGAGAGTTGGCAGAAACAGACAATTGTGAGTATAACCTTCATACTATGCTGACATGAAGTATTAAGAGTTAAAATGAATATACTCAATCAACATTGCCTTCCAAAAACTTGGAAAACATTAATTTTTAAACATGTTTTCAATAATGTAATAATTGTAAATAGTCACCAACTGACCAGTATGTGAAAATAGTTAGGATTGAAATACATTCTACTTTAATTTCAGACCTAAAGTGCTTATTAAGCTGTACATCATTATGGGACTGCCAGCTGCAATTGCAGGCATAGTGATGATATTAATAAAGCGAATTCCTTTCGAACATTGGTACATATCCGATGCCTTCCTCAGCTTGCAAGGAATTGTGGTATTTTTCATCGTAGTTTGCAACAAAAAGACTGTTCAACTGCTTCGCATTAAATTCAATCATGCAATTTTGCGCTGTAAATCGCGACTGCAATTATAACTGCATGAATAAACTTTTCGCTTACCGTAACAATAACAGAAATTATGGGCATTACAATAAAAATAGTAGATAACACTAGTCTTTAAAATGATTTCAATTCCACCTAAATCGAATGCAAAACAAGTAATATTAGATTCAATTCAACTCAGTACCCTACAATCAGTAAATGAATACCATGTGGTAGGGGGGTGTAATCCATCAACCCAAAAA